>MDKH01220570.1:0-13034 GCA_005239495.1 Nicotiana undulata | reverse complement strand
ACTTCGGCCGAGGTTAGGCTCGGCACTTACTCAGTACATGGGGTCGGTTGCACTGATGCTACATTGCACTTCTTAATGTTGCGCAGACCCCGCATCCGGACCTAGTGGACCGCGTTGAGAAAGTCATCTTCAGTCCACACAGAGCTACAAGGTATACCCGCTGGCGTTCGTGGGCCTTGGTGTCTCTCCTGCCTTTTGGTTCTTCATTGTCTTATCTTCTTCCCAGTTTCAAGACAATTGTATATTTCTTTTCAGACTATGTATTTAGCACTCAGTTTAGACAGTTCGTGGGTGGTGACACCCCGGTTTTGGGTATGCGACGTTATGTATTTTACTATTTCACTTTGCATTTTTAATTTCTATTACATTTTCGTTGTTAAAGCTATGGGGTATGTTGGCTATTTCAGTTCAAATTTGAAGGGTATCAATTTTACTACTGTCGAATTGATTTGAAAGATGTTAATGTATAGTTTACGTTGGCTTGTCTAGCGGGTTCAACGTTAGACGCAGTCACGGTCTGAAAGATGGGATTTCGGGTCGTGACACAAATACATAAGATGTCTTCGGCTACTAAATGGGTCCAGCATTAGTGAATTTACATATCTTTCCACAATGTTATATCCATAATTCAATGGCCTTGCAATAATCTAAAACTTTGTCTTAGAAAACTTTGAACAAACATATACTTTGTAGTCCAAAAATACCTCTCAGACTAATACTACAAATAATTTAGGAAAAACAGAAGAACTTACGAAAATAATAATTTGCTTCAGATAAACAATTAAATCATCGTGACCATAGTCATGATTACATAATCTACACTCGGGTTTGCAACTCATGCTACTGGACCACAACTTCAAACTATAATAAAAATCAACACGTTGTAAATTGCGGGTGCATTTCATGTGGTGAGTTTGCACTGTGTCCAAAAATGACAAGTGCACGCCATCGTGACTTGTTTTAGAATAATCCATAAATATTAAAAGCGGCTAAAAAGTAAAAAGGCTAAAATACACAATAAGTTTAAAATATGTAAATAATTAGATAATTAGGCCAAATATCAATAGTTAAGCGACCGTGCTAGAACCACGGAATCCGGAAGTGCCTAACACCTTCTCCCGGGTTAACAGAATTCGTTACCCAGATTTTTGGTTCGCAGACATTTTAAACAGAGGCAAAAACTTCCTCGGTTTGGGATATTAAAAATAAATGGTGTCCCGAAACACCGTAAAACATCCGGGTGGCGACTCTGAAAATAATAAATAAATTCCAAATTCGATTTATGTCACATTAATTGGAAAAACTCCCTTATCCCACCCTTACCGGAGGAAAAAGGAGGTGTGATAACTCTGGCGACTCTGCTGGGGAAAAGAACCCAGAATCTCTGGTTCAGGGTTCAGAATTCGAGCTTAGAACAACTGTGATACTTGGCTTTCATTATTATCTGATTTTTACCTGTTTGAACCTAATGTGCAAAATGCCGCTTTTTACCGCTTTGATATTATCTAAACTGTATATAAATTGTGCCGAAACCCTCTTCTCTCTAAGTCTTCTAAATCATCTGGGAAGTGTGCACTTCGTGTGACTTCTTTTCTGTTAGAGTCATATCCAAATTTTAGAACGAGGTCTGGACAAGTTGCAAAGCCGGTGAAGCTTCTGTATTCCCGGTACGCTGCCCCCCCTCGGCTCGAGCTGTCCGCTCGGGTAAGCCAGGTCTAGAACAAAATCCCAGGATTTAAACTTAGAATGACATAACCTCATGCCAGATCCTTAGTAGGTGCGTTTGTTTGCATCACATGCATTGACTTAGGGGACTCAACACAGAGTTTGGGTCCGTCTAGGAAAGGTGAACCTGAAATAAAAGACCATCCTGATGCATCGTACCCTCTATGTGTACATCATTTGTTTCGGCTTGTTTGTTGACCGGCTAAAAAAAGGAATAACAGAAAAACCAAGAGTGAGGTAAGATAAAAAAATTTACCCGATTTTTGAAACCTCGATATTTAAAATTGCCTCGAAACTCTGCCAAAATTTTTGAAAAAAATGGAGAAAAAGAAAAATGTATTTCGAAAAAATGAAAATGAGTTATTATCATATTTTTCAGGTTCTGTCAAAACAGACCGAACTACGCATGTCTGATTCCCACCGGATGTGAGATACGTCGGCAAACCTCATCGGTTCTGATCCCAATTTTCAAAAATCCAAAAAAATATTTTTCTTTAATTCCTTCCTAAAAATCCCAAACAAATCAAAAAAAAGGGAAGAGATTCTTTTTTTTTTTTAAACAAAAATATTTTCCTTCTTTGAAATCTTTCATTAAAAAAAAAGTCAAATAATCAATCAAATCCAAAAAATATTTTTCCCTTTTTCAGAAGTATTTTTTCCAAAAAAAGAAAAAAAAGATCAGAAAACAAAAAAAGAAAGAAAAAGAAAATAAAAGTATCTCTTTTCTTTCGCAAATGTCATAAAAATTTGAAAGTTGAAGTTCAAAGGTATTTTCGCTTTTCTTCATGATATTCGCTTTCGAAAATTATAAAACAAACTTGGAATAATTGAAATATTTCTTTGTAGAAGTCTTTTAAAAGAAAAGAATAACAAATCTAATCAAAAACTAAAAAAAAAAAAAATTCTAACCTTTTAAGAAGTCTTTTTCTCAAAAATATCAAAAAAAATAAAATAAAAAATCTAAAAAGATATTCTCCTTCTTCTATAGAAGCCTTTCTTCCAAAAATTCAAAAAAAAAAAAAAACCCGGATCAAATCCAAAAACATTTTCTTTCTTCTTAAAAAGAAAGAGACTAAACGAATGAAAATTCAATAAAATATTTTCTTGTTATTTCTGAAATTTTCAAAGTTCAAAACAAAAGAAAAAGAAGAAGTCTTTCATTACAAAAAAAATCAATCAAAATAATAATAAAAAAATATTTCCACCATTCTTAGAAGTCTTTCGCCTAGAAATTAAAAAAAAATCAAAATTTTAAAAAAAATATTTTTCTTACTTCTCTAGAAGTAATTATTTCAAAAAATTCGAAAAAAGAAGCAAAAATCAAAATCCAAAATACAGGTTTCCTATATCTTGAAGTATTTTTCCAAAAAAAAAAAATTCAAAAAAGAATTAAAGAAAAGAAAATTTAAATCAAAGCCCAAAAGAGAAAAAATCTTGCTTTTTTTAGAAGTCTTTTTTTTCAAACATTTTAAAAGCAAAATAAAAAAAAGAGCCAAAATATTTTCCTTCTTCTTTAAAGCCCTTCTTTAAAAAAACAAAAAAATAGAAAAAAAAAGAATTAGCTTGTTTACTCTATTCTCAATCTTCACGAACTACGCAAGATCTGATTCATGCGGCGTCATGATACGTAGGCAATCCCCGGATTCAATCATAGCCATAAACAAATTGAGTGAAAAAATAAATAAGAAAAAAGAAAGAAAGAGAGAAGAAATTGAGTAAAAAATAAAGAAAAGAGTGAAAAGAAAGTAAAAAATAGAGCGAAAAAGAAAAAAGAGTGACAAAAATAACAAAGAAAAACAAAGAGTGAAAATAACAAAAAGAGAAAGGAAAAGAAATCGAGATATGGAAAATTCAAAAAAGAAGAAGAAGGAGAGATAAAATTGGAAAGGGACATTTAAAGACCGGGATGAAACACAACCATTCAAACACATGGTAGAAGCGTTTAACTGTTAGGTGCATTGCATCACAACATGCGATTTCCTATATGTTAAATGTCTCAAAACTAACAAGGTTGTTTGGTGTTCAAATTAGCCAGGTTTTGGTGGTTGGTCTTGTTGGTAGTCCGGTTTCCCATCCTTCGCAAGATCCAAAGGTAGAGATGGCCTCCGCCGTTAATCTGCCAATCATCGGTCCTGGGGATAGCCCGCAATCGGCTATTCCGCAGTCGGAACCAGCAACTGCTGAAGAAAATGCGTCGCCGCATGTTGAAAATGTGGAACGCCTGGTCTAACGGTAGGGAACCGCCAAGTGCAATCCCTGGTTTTCCTGAGTTGATTCCCAGTTCAGATGAGCTTTCCAACATCCTTGTGCCCAACTCACTCTTCCCATGGGGCCGCCCTCTAATGCCGCCTAATGGCCCGGAAATGCCTTTTGTGGATCACACTCAGGCGCCGGATTCAAGGGCACATCCAACAATGTTCGTTGCACCACCAATCTCCAATACGGCACATCCAACAGTGCCCGGGCCAAACTCATACCCTCAGCACCCGCAATATGAGTCTCCCATGGGTCCGCAAAGAACAATGAGAAACCCCGAGCAGGAAGAAACGGTTCGGAAGATGAGAAGCCTAGAGCAAAATACAGGGTTTGAGTGGTCAGAAGAGTCTCTCCTACTCCGATTTATGCATGTTTCCACATGTTCACCTGCCGGTTGGTTTCAAGATGCCAAATTTTGAAAAATATGACGGGCACGGAGACCCGATCGCTCACTTGAAGCGATATTGTATGCAGTTGAGGGGTGCTGCTGGAAAAGAGGAGTTTCTAATGACCTACTTTGGAGAAAGCCTCACCGGGATCGCTTCTGAATGGTATATGGATCAAGAAATTAGCCATTGGCATTGTGTAGGACGATTTGGCCCGAGACTTTGTTCGCCAGTTCCAGTATAATGTGGACATCGCTCCTCAGAGGAACTCTTTGTCCAATTTGAAAAAGAAAATACCCAAAAGCTTCCGCGAATATGCTGTCAAATGGCGCGAGCAAGCCGCCCGGGTAAAACCTCCCATGGACGAAACTGAAATTGTTACGGTCTTCCTACAGGCCCAAGAGGCAGACTACTTCCAGAATATGATGTCTGCTACGGGTAGACCTGTAACGACCCGATCTGTCGTTACGTAAAACCTGCATTATAATTGTTGTTATTGACTTGATATAGATTGGTTATACTGTATTTGATGTATTAGAGTTGATAGGCTTGAAATTGAATGGTTGTGGTGAGAGTTCAGTCAATTAGCCTTTTAAAATAGCATTAAAATGGGAAAAGTCAACTAAGGGTTGACTTATTGGTAAATGACCTCGGAATGCAAATTTTATGGCTCGGATAGCTTCGTTAGGTGATTTGGGACTCAGGAGTGTGTTCAGAATAATTTTGTGATGTCTGGTGTAGAATAATGCTTGAATTGGTGAAAGTTAGTTTTTGGCGATTTCGGTCGGCAGTGGAAAATAGGCTATCGGGGTCGGAATGGAATTACGACAGTTGGAACAGGTTCGTAATGTTATTTTGGACTTGTCTGCAAAATTTCAGGTCAATCGGAGTTGTATTGAATAGTTTCGGCATTGTTGGTGGATTTTAAAAATATCAAAGTTCTTGGGCTTGAATTCGATGTAAATTTGGTGTTTTGATGTTAGTTTTGGTGTTTTGAGTGTGCAACTAAGTTTGAATGATCATATCTGAGGTGTTGGTATGTTTGGTTGGGTCCCGAGGGGCTCGGGATTGATTTCGGGTGATTAACGGACTCATTTGGACTTGAATACATAACTGGTTTTCTGGTTTTTGTGCACAACAATTTCCTTCACTGCGATCGCGGGGGAAGTAATGCGATCACAGAGAGTTAATTTGGGGCAGGTGAAAAATGCTTTGTGCGATCGCACAAGGTAATTTGGGCGCGTGGGGCTTTACGAAAAAATACACTGTGCGATCGCATGAGGGGACCTGCGATCGCGGAGAAGGGGGAAAATTTGTACTGTGCGATCGCGTGTGTTTGACCGCGATCGCGGAGAGTAAAATAACTGGGCATATTTAAATATTTCCTCCGCGACTTAAACCCTCTTTTTCACCATTTTTGTACGGAAAGGAGATCTTTGAGGCAATTTTGAAGAGGAAAATTCTTGTTCTTCATAGAGGTAAGTGTTCTAATATTAAAACTCGATTATGGGTGATTATAGAGCATACAATCAGTGTAAATTCATGGAAAATCAGTAGAAAAATTGGATTTTAGGGCTTGAGATTATGAGACCTTCAAGGGTCGATTGGAGGGGTCAAACGAACTCCGATTTTGGTGTTCTTTATATGTACGGACTCATGAGAGGACGAAGAACATTTTGGTATAAAAATTTCTGAGTTTCAGGACGCGGGCCCGGGGGTCGGGTTTTGACCGGTTTCGGATTTTTGAGTTAAATTTGATATCTTTCGATTGGAAATTGTTCCTTAAGGAATAATTCCGGGCTAGTTTTGAGGTAAGTAATGTCTTTAAATCCTGTCGTGAGGGTATAAAACCCCGGATTATGCACCCTTTCACGGGTTTTGAAATAAAAAAGTATAAACTTTGGAACATATTTCCTATTTAGGCGACTATTGAGTTGCGAAACCGATTTCTAAGCCTATGCTTAAATAGTATTTATATATTATGATATATTTTGGGTTGTAAGCCATGTTTGGGGCCTAGTGCCTATCTGTTTATCCCTTGGGGGATGTGTTTACTATATCTTACTCACTGGTATGTTATGATTTTTCACTTAGTCTTTTATGTGATATTTTTTAGACATTCAGAGTATTGTGATACTACTTCTTGAAAATGAAACATTATTTTTGGGTCGAGAACCCGGTATATATATGGCCTGAAGGGCAAATTGAGAGTGTCTGACTGAGTGAGGTTGTTGGCCTATATTGAGAGGATGTTATGATGTGAGAGTGGCTGTTGGCCTACATTGTGAGGATGATATGATATGAGTGAGGCTGTGGGCCTATATTGTGTGTGATTTATGCCATGATGTGGCTTATTATAGCGCTTGGGCTGTAGGATCCCCTCCGGAGTCTGTAACACAACCCCAGTGAGCGCCGGTACCGATTGAGTGATGCCTGATGGGCAGAGTGATTGTGAGGTTGCCTGATGGGCATAGTGATTGTGAGGTTGCCTGATGGGTAGAGTGATTGTGAGGTTGCCTGATGGGTAGAGTGATTGTGAGGTTGCCTGATGGACAGAGTGATTGTGAGGTTGCCTGATGGACAGAGTGATTGTGAGGTTGCCTGATAGGCAGAGTGATTGTGAGGTTGCCTGATGGGATGATACTTAAAGAGATTGTTACGAGAAATGATTATGGCCTGAGGGGAAGTTTTATGAATATTTTTACTGAGTTTTCAAACTAAGATTTACTTCGTTTTCAAACTGGTTTAACTGAGAATTTTATTGAGATATGCTGATATTGCACTTGTTTTCAAGGGATTTCTGGAACCTGATTTCGAATTTATTATTTGATGAATACTACATGGTGACTTGGTGTTTTACTGGTTTGTGGAATTGTGTACCTGTTCTGTGTGTTTATATTATTCAGACTGTGATTTATTTTCATTAGTACTTGTGAACAACTAATTTTTTACCACACTCAAATTCTATATTATTTTGGTGTAAATATTTCTTTTAGGTCTAATCTTAATATTTTGAATTTTTATCTTACTCTTAATAGGTTTTACTTAAGAAAATTAAAAACTACAAAAATATTCTCATTCTTAGAATATAAGATTTGTTCCTATGTTTAAATAGAAAAAAATTTGTATATTGTCACGACCCGGAAATCCCACCTTCCAGACCGTGACTGCGTCTAACGTTGAACCCGCTAGACAAGCCAACGTACACAACATTATTACCCTGATAACACAACGTAACAATATTTAAAACTATTAACCTTCAACCATTTGTTGAAATAACTCAAATTCATTAACGTTCAATCTTTATCGAAAGCATCCCACACCATTAACTTTCAAATCTTTGATGAACATCACGAATCACTTAAAAAGTTCTCACGACAGAAAAGTAATAATATTTCAAAAATGCATAATGAAATGTAAAAAGGCATAACATCGTAAAATCCCAAAACCGGGGTGTCACAACCTCATGAACTATCTAACTGAGTACTAAATACAAAGTCTGAAAAGAAATATACAATTGTCTTGAAATTAGGAAAAAAGGTAAGACAATGAGGAATCCAAAAGCAGGAGAGACACCAAGGCCCACGAACGCCAGCGGGTATACCTTGAAGCTTTGGGTGGACTGAAGGTGACTCCCTCAATGCGGTCCACTGGGTCCGGATGCGTGATCTGCACAACATTTAGAAGTGCAGTGTAGCATCAGTACAACCGACCCCATGTACTGAGTAAGTGCCGAGCCTACCTCAGCCGAAGTAGTGACGAGGCTAGACTTGACAATAACGATAACCTGTCCTATTCTACAGCAGGTAACAGGGAAAATACAAGACAAGGGATAAGTCAGCAAGTAAGGGATACGGGAGCAGAAAAAGGGGAAACAAGTGAAGTAAAACAGTCTAGTTGACAGATAGAAGTGAACCAGGGAGGCATATAATACAATAGCCCACGAATCAAGTGCAAATATCAGAAAACGTAAACAATGGCACGGCATCACCCTTCGTGCTTTTACTCTCTTCCTCACAATGCAATGTAATCAAATATCATGGCACGACATCACCCTTCGTGCTTTAAATTCTTCCTCACTATGCAATGTAAACAAATATCATGGCACGGCATCACCCTTCGTGCTTTACACTCTTCCTCACCAAACAACAGCAGATAAAATGGCAAGGAGTACAACATAGTGGAAATAAGCAGTTCCGAAACACTCAGCAAGGGAAAAACATCAATTCAATAACTCAATAAATGCCCGACAAGGGTCTCAACTATAACCAATTACCTCAATCACGTACTCTACACTTGTATTATCATTCGTATCAATACTTCTCAAACTCAATAGCCTATACTTTCAATCAACAATAAATTACCAAGTAAAGACAATCTCGTAATATACTAAACATGGAAGAAATACTGCAATTTCTATCAAAATAGACTCACGGGCATGCTTGACACACATTGCATAGGTACTCATCACCTCACCTATGCAATGAACATGATATTCACTTAGCACATAGCAAATAATACCTATTCCCTCACCAAAGTTAGGCAAGACACTTACCTCGTCCAAAGTATAGCAATAAACCCCCTAAGACCACCTTTCCTTTTGAATTCAACTCCGGAACCACAATATCTAAGCATAATTAATTTAAGTGTATCAATAATAACTCAATAACACCATCTCATAGCCTAAATACACGATTCCTACCTTTCTTTCAAAATTGCCAAAATTCGACCCCGGGCCCACGTGGTCTAAACTCGAGGTTCGGACCAAAACCCGTTCACCCATAACCCCACGAGTTCAAATATATGATTAGTTTTAAGATTCGACCCCAAATTGAGGTTGAATCACCCAATTTTCCCAAAAACCTAACACTACCCAAAAACCCAATTTCCCACTTTGATTTCATGTTTTTAGGCCTAGTTTCTAGTGATTAGTTAATGAAATTAAGAAAAAATGATGATAAGAACACTTACCTAAGGAGCTATGGAGGTTGGGGAGCTTGATTCTCGGGTTATGGAGGTTTGGGGAAGAAGAAAAGGGTGAAGAATGGAAATAATCCCGTAATGGATCTGTTTTTGGACTTAAAAATAACTGGGCAAAATTAGCCTATGCGATCGCTGAGGCAGGAATACGATCGCATAGAGACCAAGGCTGAGTGCACTGCGATCGCGGAATGGCTATTGCGATCGCACAGGTATACGACCCCTCCCTTATGCGATCGCATAAAGGAAACAGCGACCGCATAGGGTATTTTCCTCCAGCTGCCCTTACCCACCTAATACACTATGCGATCGCGGGGTATGCTATGCGATCGCATAGTGTAACAGACTACCCCCCAGGCACGAAGCTATGCGATCGCGGGCCAATTAATACGATCGCATAGAGTAATGGAACTGACACCAGCAAAAATGCAATTACACCAGATTTTCCTATCATTTTACACCCCGTTAGCTACCCGAAACTCACCCGAGCCCTCGAGTCTCAAAACCAAAAACACACACGTCTCCCAATACATCCTACGGACTTGTTCATACTTTTAAATCATCAAAATATCATCAAAACACGGAATTAAACCTCAAAACTCTTAGAAATTTCTTAAACTTCATAAACTTCTAAATTTCCCATTTTTAATCCGAATCACGTCATTTCAAGTCCGTTTTACACCGAATTTCACAGATAAGTCACATCACATATAATAAACCTGTTTCGGGTTCCGGAACCGTAATACGGGCCCGGTAACACGGTTTCCACATCAAAGTTCATTTTCAAAAACCTTTATTATTTTCAGAAAATAATTTTCTTTAAAAATTCATTTCTCGGGCTTGGGACCTCGGAATTCGATTTTGGGAATACGCCCAAGTCCTATATTTTCCTACGGACCCTCCGGGACCGTCACATCACTGGTCCGGATCCGTTTACCAAAAATGTTGACCAAAGTCAACTTTATTCAGTTATTTCATTCAAAATTGCATTTTTATCAAATTTCCACATAGAAGCTTCCCGGCTACATGCCCGGGCTGCGCACGCATATCGAGGTGAGATTAACGGAGGCTTTCGGGGCCTCGGAACACAGATTTAGCTAGAATTACTTAGGATAACCTTTTGGGTCATCACACACACACACACACATATATATATATATATATAATTACTTGGTTTCTTCAAATTTAAATGTAAGTTATAGTAGTATTTTTTTTTATAATTTAAACTTTAGTTTAAATAGTGAGTTTTCTTATTCATATATTTCCTATTTAAGTCTAAAAATAAGTTAGTTAGTATATATATATATATATATATAAAATAAAAAATAAAATAAATATAACACAACTA
This sequence comes from Nicotiana undulata, assembly GCA_005239495.1. Taxonomy (NCBI): domain Eukaryota; kingdom Viridiplantae; phylum Streptophyta; class Magnoliopsida; order Solanales; family Solanaceae; genus Nicotiana; species Nicotiana undulata. The sequence goes on along the minus strand of MDKH01220570.1, from coordinate 2,339 downwards.
CCCCATGACTCCCACTCTCTCACCTCTAGCCCATATCCTAACATATTTTCTCACCTCATTCTCATGTAAATCAACTTTTTTGCACCTTATCATGTAACCACCAAAATAATCTTTATAAAAAAGAAGAAAAGACAAACTAAAAGGGGGAAGGAAGGACGTGAAAAAGAAAAAGGAATAAAAGGGAGGAATATTTGGAGAAAGACACAAAATGGTGAATGAAAGTGAGGAACGAAAATTGAAAAAAAAAAAAAAAAAAGTAGAGTTAGGCTAGTAGCAGCCAAAGATTTAATTTGTCTTTTCTCTCATTATCGACACTAAATGTTAGCGGCAAAATTCCAGCCATGAAATAACCTCCAAACTCAGTTAAAAACAGACCAAGTCTCAGCCATTAAAAACGCGCAAGCCCAATTGGGTACGTCCGAGGTTCATGGAGTTCTGGCGAGTTTCGATGTCGAAGTTTTTGGTATGATAGTTGGTTCTGAAGATTCGAAACTTTCTGCTTTGTACTAGCTTCGACTTTGTTCATATTGAGAACAAAAAATTTCTTTTGCTGAATCAGAGGTTCGTTCCTTTCAGGATCTACTACTTTTTTTCCTAATATTGTCACTGTTTTTTTATGAAAATTCTCCTTAAGTGATTCATGTTGATAGCCTATTATATAATTGTTCGTTGATATGAACACTCTAACAGTATGTTTTGAGTTACATGAGAATGATAAAAGAGTCTTTTTCTTGTTTTTTTTTAACTCTAAATATGCCATAGATGAATGAAGCTTTCATTTTAGTTTTCGCATTATCTACTGGAAAGTAGGTATGAATATTATATCGAGTGCGTTGTTAGTCTGCGTCTTAATCCGGAGTTGCGGGATATTTTGCTTAGGCTTGTAGGAGCATCAGTTAAAAGAAACGCGATTCATTCTTGCATGTTTAATCAAAAGGTTTTCCTGGCACTCTATATATGTTCATATATTTCGTCCAATTTTTAGGTAGCTCAAGTTTATGTTTTACTCGTTAACTGCTTTTTCTTGCTTCTTTTTCTTTGCATTACTATACATATTACTTTGTGACTTTCAGTTGCAAAGTTGTGAAAGTCACTTTTAGAGATTATCGTTTACTTCCTTCATCAATTAGATATTTTTTTAATAAATTTGAAGTTGCAACTTAATTGGCTGTAGATTACATTCACCTTTTGTCATTCACATGTCTCGTGAAACAAGTTAGCTAAACCATATATTCTTTATGCAATAATTTTATATTCATAACTCACGGCCTCACAGCAATCTCAAATAAATAAATAAAAATTGAAATACTCTAAAAAAACACTAGAAAAACTTTAGGTGTACGTTAAATATTTGCCCATGTGTTCATACCCGAGCCTTGGATTGATATGATTAAATAATAAAAGGATCATGTGCGCAGTCCGCGTCTCGATGCCTTTAGATTTAAAATAATTATGTTATAACCATGTGTATATTCCGTACTTTGGTTTAACATTTAATTTCAAAGAAGTACCTTGTGTGCGTTCCGCATCTTGGTGAACACAATTAATAAAATATAATAATTAACTAAGCGGTAATAAATAAGTCATAATCAATAAAATACAAGAATAGCTAAAAATTGATTTAAGCCTTACATCAGTCAATAAAAGCGACCGTGCTAGAACCACGGGACTCGAGGGGTGCCTTACACCTTCCCCTCGGTCAACAGAATTCCTTACTCAGAACAAACCTTCCTTTTGAAAGTGGATTCAAATAAAAGGTGACTTAAAACACCAAAACTCAATTCCAAGTGGCGACTCTAAATAATAAATAATCCCTTTTTGAAAATGTCTCTTTAATTGAAAAAACTCTTCTAACTCAGCCTCATAATAAGGGTTGGGAAAAACAAGAGGTGTGATAGCTATGGCGACTCTGCTGGGGATATTAATAAGAATTCGAGCTTTATATATTGATTCTTGTTTGGCTTTTATCATGTTTTAGATATTATTGTGTTTGGAAGCCTAATGTGCTATCTGTCGCTTATTTACCTCTTTAATATTTATTTAAACGGTGATATAAATTGTATCCTCTCTCGCACCCCTCTAAGTCTTCTGATAGGTAGTTATGTTTTGTTTGCCTACCAGTATCACAAAATTTCTGTCTTGAGATAAAGCCAGTTAGCCTACTAGCTTCTTGTGATGACCCAAAAGGTCATCTTACATAATTTAAGTTGTATCTGTGTTCTGAGGCTCCGAGAGCCTCCGTTAGTCTCACCTCAATATGCGTGCGCAACTCGAGTGTGTAGCCGGGAAGCTATTATGTGAAAATTGGATTTAAAAAAAATGAGTTTTGATAATTAATA
>ML258809.1:0-56090 GCA_005239495.1 Nicotiana undulata | reverse complement strand
CGTGGTTGTTTGGTTTCAATTGATTGTTGCCAATTGTTGTGGCAAGTGTATTAAAAGTGTTTGATGTTCTCTTGATTTTATCATGGTACATAAAGACTGAGCTGGGTTGACAAATATTATTTTCTGTTTGAAATTTGTTGAAATAAAAGTGTTGTGAAAGGCTTGGCCTGAACTGTGAAAGTTTTGAATGAATAAACAAAATTGGTGTGATAAGGGGGCTATGATAAGGGTGGATAACTGATTGTGATATTGTGAATAGGTGGGATCGGGTTGCACGCCGCAACAAGACAATGATAAGGGAGAATATGAATGTTTTATTGTTTATAAAATAAAGGCTGGAACACTCATTATCTTATTATCATTATTTCATACTCTGCTTTTACTATTACTTTAAAGTGAAACTGATTATGTTTACAATTTGTCGAGACATAAATATTGTAAAAGGCTTTGACTTGAAAGGTGGTGATAAGGGGGTTGTGATAAGGGGGATGTGATACGGGTGAATAAATTGATCGTGATACAGTGAATAAATTGATATGATATGTCTGGTGGGATCGGGTTGCACGCCGCAACAAGGAGAAATAAGGGAGGACAATTATATTTATAATGATTTTCAAATAAAACCCAAGATTTGAAAACTACCATTTTATATTACTATTTTTTATATTTTGGCACTACTTTTATTTAAAGTTAAAGTTTGAAAACTTGAAAATTATTTGAGAGTTGGTTATAGTTGAGGCCTGGAAAAGGAGGCTGAGTTATTTCATTGTTGTTGCAGTACTTAATATTTGTTTAGATTTTCTTCTTGCTTTATATTTATTGTCTCAGTTATATTTTTCTTGTTCGTGTAGAATTGTTTTATTGCGTTATTGTATATATTATTGACACAGGTTATATGTTGCTAATGCCCAGCCGTAGCCTCGTCACTACTTCGTCGAGGTTAGGCTCGACACTTACTCGGTACATGGGGTCGGTTGTACTAATACTACACTTTGCACTCTTTTGTGCAAATCTGGGTATCGACTAGCAATAGAGATATTTAGAGCGGCTATTCATTTATTCGGAGACACGAGGTATATCTGTCAGCGTTCGCAGATCCCGAGAGTCTTCTCCTATTTTTATAAAACTGTTTTATTATATTCAGAACAGTTACATTATTTCTTTCAGCCCATTATTTGTAGTATTCTTTAGTAGTTCGTGAATTGTGACATCAGACCCTAGGGTAGTTTTAGAGTTACTTATATAATTAGTTCGTGGCTCAATTTATTTAAGTGTTTATTATTTTATGTTTGTAATTATTCATTTAAAGTTAGTAGCTTAAGTTTTATGTTTAAATGGATAATCAAAGGTAAATAGCTAATCGAACTCTAAAATTGGCTTGCCTAGCAAGTGTGGTATTAGGCGTCATCACAATCCCTAAGGTTGGAAATTTGGGTCGTGTCAAGTTGGTATCAGAGCACTAAGTTGCTTAGGTCTCACAATTCACGAACAAACTTGGTAGAGTCTGAAGGATCGGTACGGAGACGTATGTACTTATCTCTCAGAGGATATGAAGTTAGGAACAATTTCACTTCTATTCTACTCTATCGTGCGAATTTATTCTACCATTGATGATTGAACTTCTCTATTCTTGTCCTCTCACAAATCTCGACAACACGCAAAGCTTCTACAACTGGACAAGAGGTGAAGCCCCAATGACATCTACGATTAGGAGAAGAGACAGAAGCGGAGCTCAGTCTTAAGCTCGAACATCAGCACCTATTGTACAGTTTCAAATGGATCTAGACGCAGAGGTTCTAGCTTAGTCGGTACATGTTGGACTAGCTCATATCACAGAAGGATTTATAGTTACTTCAGTGTTTCATAACAAGGGAATAGTTGAAAGCAACGGGGTCGACTTATATGAGCCGTGAAGTTTAACATTTTATATTATCAAGCATTGTGACCTATGACTTCATGCCAAGTGGAAAAGTCCACTGTCGAGGAATAGATTGCGGGGTCATGTGTTATATCGATTTTGGCTTGGAATGTATAAGGCCGGAGATGTTGCAAGAGATAAAGCTGGGAATTGCGGTATGTCAGTCTCCTTAATAACCCTATACCTCAGTACCAAAGGAGTTATTCGAACAACTTTAAATCTACAGAAGGTCTACTCAGCGTGGAAGTCACAGTTGCGGATTTTGGGGTGCTCCAGAGGGAGTACAGTGGTTGACAAGTTTCTAGACTATATGGTTCATGCCAAGAATTATCTGTGTAGAGATTTACTTTTATGATCATTGTGTGTCAATAGAGATGAGAGCTACCCCAAAAGAATAATGAAAAGTATATGAATAGAAGGGGTAGCTCAGCAGTGTTGAGTTAGCATAGTAAAAGAAGAAATTTGCCGCCGGTGTTTGTGACAAGCCTACGAAGAGGGTGACCAGCCAATGCAACATCAATTACTTGACTCAGTTCTCATAAATGCTTTTGAAAGAGTTTGTTTCTCGAACTTTCCATTTGCATGGCGCATAAGGTTTGAACGGTTGCGTCAGGTCATATGACGGTGTCAGAATATGCCATCAGGTTCGATAAGTTAGCCCGGCATACTCCTACGTTAGTTCATATAGCCAGAGGGCGAGTGCCCAGACTCATTAAAGGACTCAAATATGATTGTAAATTTTTGGACGACTCAGGGAAGGTTGATACTTCATTTCGGCTAGTGATAGAAATTGTCCTAGACTTGGGAAAGTCATATTTCATCAGAACACTCTGGCTACGTGCCCCATTGCAGTTACAACTCAACTTACATGTCGAAGGTGGAGGTCAGACTCCTAGAGGTGGAGACATAGCCTGTTGGTATATTTTCTATGGTAGGGATGAGGTCATTACATTAAATGGTGTCATTACAAGAACAATCTCTAATTATTATAAAGTGATGATTTCCTGAACTTAATACGGTTATGCGTAACTAATAAAATTCTTCTAATATGCTCTACTCTCGGGTGAGCTTTGTAACTCAAACAAATCTACTTGTGTGAACACTAGTATTGAGAAATTCTATGGAGATAGCTATGTCTATCATTACGTGTTGTAATTTTATTTAACGAAAAATATTTGAAAGAATAAAATGGAATGTTTCAATTGGCGGTGTGCATATTTCTTGTGATTCATAACTGAGGATGAGATCCTCGCATCTTGATATGATTTGGTATGTTTAAATCGGGCTACGAGCCGCGGTGGAAGTTATGTAGGGACGAGGTCCTTGTGATGGAAATTCTTGTGTTTAAAGTCTCTCTTGTGAATTAAAACTTTACTATAGTACTGGTAGGGAGTCATGCATGTTAGGCTTATTCAACAATTTATGTATAAAATAATGATAATGATCATAATAATTATAAATGAATAACTAATAATAACAAAATTAATACTAATAATAATTAAATTAAAAAAGAAAGAAATAAGCTAATTAATTAACTGTGTATAANACGAGGTCTTCAAGCATCGTATCTCGTTATCAGTATTGTGAAGGTTTGAAAGGAGATTTTCTTTGTTGACGTGAAGCTATGTGATAATTCTGTAATTGGCTATGAACAACTATTAAGGTAAGGAAATGGGGGGAGTCAAGAACTGGCCTAGACCCACTACAGCTACGGAGATTAGGAATTTCTTGGGTTTGGCGGGTTACTACCGTCATTTTGTGGAGGGGTTCTCATCCATAGCATCCCCAATGACTAGATTGACTCAGAAAGGTGCCCCATTTAAATGGTCAGGTGAGTGTGAGGTGAGCTTTCAGAAGCTCAAGACAGCCTTGACTTCAGCACCGGTGTTGGTGTTACTATCATGTTCAGGTTCTTTCACGATGTATTGTGATGCATCTCGTATTAGACTTGACGCAGTATTAATGCAAGATGGAAAGGTGATTGCATATGAATCTCGACAGTTGAAAGTCCATGAGAAGAATTATCTGGTTCATAACTTAGAGTTGGCAGCCATTGTTCATGCATTGAAGATTTGGAGGCACTATCATTTTGGCATGCCGTGTGAGGGTTTCACTTACCATCGCAGTCTCCAGTATTATTCAAGCAAAAGGATCTTAATTTGAGGCAGTGGAGATGGTTAGAGCTATTGAAGGATTATGATGTTACCATATTGTATCAACCAGGGAAGGCCAACGTGATGGCCGATGCATTTAGTAGAAAAGCAGTGAGTATGGGCAGTCTTGCGTATATTCCAGTCGGTGAGAGACCGTTAGCTTCAGACATTCAGACTTTGGCTAATCAGTTCGTGAGGTTGGATACTTCACCCAGTAGTGTTCTAGCTTGTACAGTCGCTCGGTCTTCTCCAATTGAGCGTATCCGGAAGTGGCAGGATGATGACCCGCATTTGATGGTCCTTAGGGACACAGTTCGGGACGGTGGTGCCAATCAGGTTACAATTGGAGATGATGGTGTGTTAAGGATGTAAGGTCGGTTATGTGTGCCTAATGTTGATGGCCTTCGTGAGTTGATCCTTGAAGAGGATCACAGTTCTAAGTATTCGATTCATCCAGGTTCAGCCAAAATGTACCAAGACTTGAGGCAGCATTATTGGTGGAGAAGAATGAAGAAGGACATTGTTGCGTATGTGGCTCGTTGCTTAAATGGTCAGCAGGTAAAGTATGAGCATCAGAGGCCTGGTGGTTTGCTATAGCAGATAGATATTCCTGAGTGGAAGTGGGAGCGTATCATTATGGACTTCGTTGTTGGGCTCCCACGGACTCAGAGGAAATTTGACGCAGGTTGGGTTATTGTGGATAGGCTGACCAAATCAGCAAATTTTATTCCCGTGGCAAGTACTTATACTTCGGAGCGGTTGGTTGAGTTATATATATTCGGGAGATTATTCGCCTTCACGTTGTTCCCATGTCTATCATTTCAGATCGAGGTACGCAGTTTACTTTGCACTTTTGGAGGGCAGCATTTCATCCTCAGACTGACGGGTAGTCCAAGCGTACCATTCAGATTTTGGAGGATATGCTCCGCGCTTGTGTTATTGACTTTGGAGGTTCGCGGGATTAGTTCTTATCGTTAGCGGATTTTGCTTATAATAATAGTTATCAGTTGAGCATTCATATGACTCCTTATGAGGCATTATGTGGTAGACGGTACAGATCTCCAGTTGGATGGTTTGAGCCGGGAGAGGCTCAGTTACTGGGTATAGACTTAGTTCAGTAGGCCTTGTATACGGTCAAGATAATTCAAGAGAGACTTCGTGCAGCTCAGTCTAGGCAAAAGAGTTATGCCGATCGTAAGGTTCGTGATGTGGGCATTCGTGGTTGGAGAGAGAGTATTGCTTCGTGTGTCGCCCATGAAGGGTGTTATGAGATTTAGGAAGAAGGGTAAGTTGAGACCTAGGTATATCGGGCCGTTTGAGATTCTTGATAGAGTGGAGGAGGTAGCTTATAGACTTGCATTGCCTCCAGGGTTATCCTCAGTTCATCCGGTATTCCATGTATCTATGCTCCGAAAATATCATGGTGACCCGTCCCACGTGTTAGATTTCAGCTTTGTCCAATTGGAAAAGGACTTGACTTATGAGGAGGAGCCGGTAGCCATTTTAGACCGGCAGGTTCGTCAGTTGAGGTCTAAGAGTTATCCTTCAGTTCGAGTGTAGTGGAGAGGCCAGCCCATTGAGGTAGCTACTTGGGAGTCCGAGTCGGACATGCAGAGTAAATATCACACTTGTTTGCAAATTCAGGTAATCTTCTATGTTCGTTCGAGGACAAATGTTTGTTTTAGAGGTGGAGATTGTGATGACCCAAGGGGTCATTTTATGAATTTAGACTCCGTTCTAGGCTTATTAGCCATAAAAATTAATTTTAACTACCTTGATTTGCGTGCGCAGTCCGGGCGTGAAATCGGAAAGCTTTTATGTGAAATATAAGAAATAATAATTTTTAGAATTAAAAATTTGGTTTTAGTTGACTTGAGTCAACATTTTGAGTAAACGAACTTAGATCTGTGTTTCGACTATCCCGGGAGGTCCGCAAAAAAATATGGGACTTGGGCGTATGCTCGGAATTGAATTCCGAGGTCCCACGCCTTAGAAATCAATTTTTGAAAGAAATTATTTTGTTGAATTATTAATGAAATAAAGAAATGAATTAACGTTTGAAACCGTTGGTATTGGACCCGTATTTTGGTTCCGGAGCTCGATACAAGTTTGTTATGATATTTAAGTCTTGTCTGCGAAATTTGGTGAGAATCGGAATTTATTTGACGTAATTCGGACGTCCGGTTGATAAATAGTGAACTTTAAGTGTTCTTGAGAAAAATAATGAGTTTTGAGGTTTAATTCATAGTTTTACATGCTATTTTCATGATTTGATCGTACGAGAAAGTATGTATGATGCTTTTAGACTTGCGTGAATGTTTAGTTTAGAATCATGGTGTACGATGTCGTTTCTTCAAGCATAAATGAAATCATATTGAATAAATAAGATGTGATTTTTGTTTTGAATGAATTATTAGATCCGTATCGTAATTACGGACCCGTAGCAAAAAAATCATCGAATTTGGACAATGTATGAGGATTTTATGGTCATTCTACTAAGGTTGTTAGATTTTTTAGGTTAATTACGAAATTGTCACTGATAGCGTAATAAAAATCTGCACTATTTGCAAATATTAAAATCTACATATCTCCTTCACTATATGGTCAAATTGAGTGATTCAAAAGCCTAACTTGACTAGAATTTCACAAAAAATCCATTGGAGACATAAATAGTGTTTCGAGGTCGTTTGGCACGAGAAACGACACATAATAGCTGCAGAAAAATATATATATAAAAGGGGCAGACTTCTCCTTCTTCAAATTTTCGAACCTCATAGCCCTAGGAACGATTTTCTTCACCAATTATCATTCCCAAGTCATATGTAATTGATTCTAAACTTCACTCTTTCAATTCCTTATTATTTTTCATCACTTTTAAATCAAAAACTAAGAATTTTCATGGTAAAAATTGAGGGTTTGGGTAGAATTAGGGAATTTTGTAAAAATCGAATCTTTACCTCGAATTGAGGTTGGATTTCGAAACTAATTGTATATTTGGGTTCGTGGGTGAATGGGTAAACGTAATTTGGTCCGAACCCCGTGTTTAGACCAAGCGGGCCCGGAGTCGGGTTTTCACTTTTCTTTAGAAAACTTAGGAAAAATTGTAATTTTTAATAAAGTTAGTTCCTTTAGCCTTAATTAATGATATTGAGTTAATTATGATTAGATTTGAGCAAGTTAGAGCAAGATTCTAAAGGAAAAGTTGTAATTGAGCAGTGAGTGGCGTGCGAAATTGAGGTAAGTGTTTGGTCTAACTTTGACTTGAGGGAATAGGAATTCCCACTTGTTTGCTATGTGAAATGCATGGGCGTGGTGTATAAGTGAGGTGACGAGTATCTATGCACCACCCAAGTTGCCTGTTAAGCATGATCCCTTTCCCAGCTTAATTTATTCTTGTCTTAATTGTTCTATGTCCATTATTGTTCCTATGACTACTTGGCCTTGTTATTTTATTGTTAGGNGTGTGTGTGTGTGTGTGTGTGTGTGTGTGTGTGTGTGTGTGTGTGTGTGTGTGTGTGTGTGTGTGTGTGTGTGTGTGTGTGTGTGTGTGTGTGTGTGTGTGTGTGTGTGTGTGTGTGTGTGTGTGTGTGTGTGTGTGTGTGTGTGTGTGTGTGTGTGTGTGTGTGTGTGTGTGTGTGTGTGTGTGTGTGTGTGTGTGTGTGTGTGTGTGTGTGTGTGTGTGTGTGTGTGTGTGTGTGTGTGTGTGTGTGTGTGTGTGTGTGTGTGTGTGTGTGTGTGTGTGTGTGTGTGTGTGTGTGTGTTCCTGTTGGTTTCATTTTTTATAATATTGAGGAAGTGATGAGGAATGCAGTTTAACTGTTTTATGATTGTTGAGGTTTACGTGGTTGTTTGGTTTCAATTGATTGTTGCCAATTGTTGTGGCAAGTGTATTCAAAGTGTTGGTTGTTTTCTTGGTTTTATCATGGTACATAAAGACTGAGTTGGGTTGACAAATACTGTTTTCTGTTTGAAATTTATTGAAATAAAAGTGTTGTGAAAGGCTTGCCTGAACTGTGAAAGTTTTTTATGAATAAACAAAATTGGTGTGATAAGGGGGCTGTGATAAGGGTGGATAATTGATTGTGATATTGTGAATAGGTGGGATCGGGTTGCACGCCGCAACAAGACAATGATAAGGGAGAATATGCATGTTTTACTGTTTACAAAATAAAGGTTGGAACACTCATTGTTTTATTGCCATTATTTCATACTCTGCTTTTACTAGTACTTTAAAGTGAAACTGGTTCTGTTTACAATTTGTCGAGACATAAATATTGTGAAAGGCTTTGACTTGAAAGGTGGTGATAAGGGGGATGTGATAAGAGGGTTGTGATAAGGGTGGATAATTGATTATGATACGGATAAATAAATTGATCGTGATACGGGTGAATAAATTGATGTGATATGTCTGGTGGGATCGGGTTGCACGCTGCAACAAGGAGCAATAAGGGAGGGCAATTATATTTTTAATGATTTTCAAATAAAAACCAAGATTTGAAAACTACCATTTTATATTACTGTTTTTCATATTTTGGCACTACTTTTATTTAAAGTTAAAGTTTGAAAACGTGAAAATTATTTGAGAGTTGGTTATAGCTGAGGCCTGGAAAAGGAGGATGAGTTATTTCATTATTGTTGCAGTACTTAATTATTTGTTTAGATTTCCTTCTTGCTTTATATTTATCGTCTCAGTTATATTTTTCTTTTTCGTGTAGAATTATTTTATTGCGTTATTGTATATATTATTGTCACAGGTTATATGTTGTTAATGCCCCGCCATAGCCTCGTCACTAATTCGTCGAGGTTAGGCTCGACACTTACTCAGTACATGGGGTCGGTTGTACTGATACTACACTCTGCACTCTTTTGTGCAGATCTGGGTATCGACCAGCAATAGAGATATTTAGAGCGGCTATTTATTTATTTGGAGACACGAGGTATATAATTAGTTCGTGGCTCAGTTTATTTAAGTGTTTATTATTTTATGTTTGGCATTATTCATTTAAAGTCAGTAGCTTAAGTTTATTTTATAATTATTTATTATGTTTAAATGGATAATCAAAGGTAAATAGCTGATCGAACTCTAACATTGGCTTGCCTAGCAAGTGTGGTGTTGACTCCATCACGATCCCTAAGGTTGGGAATTTGGGTCGTGTCACATGGGGTCTTTCGCGATCGCATAGCACAGTTTTAGGAGAGGGGTCTGTAGCACTATGCGATCGCATAGCATAAGTTGCGACCGCATAGAGAAATAGGAAGGCTGGGGGTTGGGTAGGCTTGCTACAGTGCGAACGCGTCTCATAGTATGCGATCGCATAGGGTGGGGAATGGAAAATTGTGCGATCGCGTAAGCACTGTCGCGATCGCATAGTACACAATTTCGCCCAGTTAATTCAAAACAGAACACATACGGGATGTAACCCAAATTTCATAACTTCTTCTTTTTCACTCCACCTTGGGCGATTTTTGAAAGAAAACTTCACCACAACTTCATAGGTATGTAATCTTAGACGCCTTTTCTTCAATATTTATCAACACCCATTAGATTTCTAGGCCTAAAACATGAGTTTAAGGGGGGAAAATTAGGGATTTGGGTAGAGTTAGGGCTTTTTGATTAATTGGAAATTAGATCTAGTTTTGGGGCCGGATTTCAAAACTAATTACATATTCGGGCTCGTGGGTGAATGGGTGATCGGATTTTGGTTCGAACCTCGTGTTTTGACCAAGCGGGCCCGAAGTCGATTTTTGGATTTTTGGGAAGAATGTTAGAAAGTGTATAATTAAGCATTGGAATTGAATTATTTAGCGTTTATTGATGTTATTCAGTCAATTATGTTTAGATACAATTGATTTGGAGTCGAGTTCAAAAGGAAAAGCGGTGATTGAGGCATGATTTTGGTCGTGGAATTCGAGGTAAGTGTTTGGCCTAAGTTTATCTTGAGGGAATAGGTGTTGAGTCTTATTTGCTATGTGTTTATTCCATGTTCAACGTATAGGTGAGGTGACGAGTACCTATATGTTGGTGTCAAGCATGCCCGTGAGTCGGATAATATGAATTATGTGACTTTCATTGATATTTACTGTGTGTTGGATTAAATTTCACTTAAGTGGTTGTTCATTTGATGGAAATTCTTGGTTGTGAATACTGTTAAGTACATGATTCGGTTGAGGAATATTTTGTTAAGTGATGTACTTGAGTGAGATTGGTTATAGCTGTGTCCCTTGCCGGGACGGTGATATTTCTACCGTTGTTCCCTTGCCGGGATGTTATGAGTTATTGTTATGGTTCATGTTGTGGTTTCTTCCTTGCCAAACTTCTGTTGTTGCTATTGTTTGGGTGAGGAAGAGTGTAAAGCACGAAGTGTGATGCCGTGTATTTATTTATTGTGAGGATGAGAGTGTAAAAGCACGAAGGGTGATGTCGTGCCGTTTCTACTTATTTATTGTGAGGACGAGAGTAAAATCACATTGTTGTGGTTTCTTCCTTGCCAAACTTCTGTTGTTGCTATTGTTTGGGTGAGGAAGAGTGTAAAGCACGAAGTGTGATGCCGTGTATTTATTTATTGTGAGGATGAGAGTGTAAAAGCACGAAGGGTGATGTCGTGCCGTTTCTACTTATTTATTGTGAGAACGAGAGTAAAATCACGAAGGGTGATGTTGTGCACTTGTTTTGGTGAAGATGAGAGTAAAAGCACGAAGGGTGATGTCGTGCACTTGTTTTGGTGAGGATGAGAGTAAAAGCACGAAGGGTGATGTTGTGCACTTATCTGCACTGTGTTGTTATTTCATGTTGGTACTTTGATATTTAAACTGTTGCCTTATTCCGTTATCTCTATTATCTTCTATCTCTGTTTCCCCCAGCATGTTCCCCTTTTCCCTTATACTTAACTGATTAGTTTGCAGTTATTATGCTTCAGATTATTGTTAAATTGCACAGGTTGTATTATTTGTCGTGTCCTAGCCTCGTCACTACTTCGCCGAGGTTAGGCTCGGCACTTACTCAGTACATGGGGTCGGTTGTACTGATACTACACCTGCACACTTTTTGTTGTGCAGATCCCGGTACAGGACCCTGTGGACATTGAGCTAGGAGGCTTCCTTCAGTCCACCCGGAGACACCGAGGTAGTCCTGCAGGCGTCCGCAGGCCTTGGCGTCCCCTTCCACTTCCTTTATTTCTGTTTTTAGTATTGCAGAAACAGATGTATTTACATCTTTCAGACTGTTATGTGTACTACTCTTAGATAGTCCGTGAGCTGTGACTCTACTATTTCTGGGTTCTGGTTAGATTTGGTGAAATTTCGTAACGGATTGTAATGAAATACATTTATATCATGCTTGTCTTTTAAATTTAACTCTTGTTAACCTGGTAATTTATCTGTTCATGATTAATAGTTAAGGAAAAACGTAAATTGAATAATCACGTTGGCTTGTCTAGTGGGTTCAACGTTAGACGCCATCACGGTCCCGACGATAGAAATTTCGGGTTGTGACAAGAAAAATCTTTATAGAATAATGAAGGTGGCAATTACACCCATAGAAAAACACTACAACTTTTACTTTACAGCTGAAGTCATCATAGGCTACTTTCTTCCGTTCTTTAATTTTTATTAAATTATAAATACACTGTTCAGTATTATAGTTAAATAATTTTAAAAATTATATATTTATTAAATTAGGGTTCACGCGCAAAACGCGTACCCTAAGACTAGTATATATATAGGAAGAGAGATTTATTAACGCGAGAGTTACACATACACATTTCAACTTGAGTGGCCAAGTCACAACTTTTCAATTCTATAGCACACATACAATGGCCCGGACCCGAGAAACTCAGCAATTTATCACACAACCAGCAATTTACATATTACTTAATCTGCGTATATTTCAATAAATCGACAGATTGGGAAACGTACCATAATTTTTTTGCCAAGAAGCATCGAAGCCAAAATAATATATACGAGATATTAGTATTTTGTAGTGTAATAAATAATCAAAACCAAAGCCGAGTGTCCGTCATTCTCACTGTTTTGACCAGATGTGACCAAATATTATTTTCAAGAACCATTAATCCCCTAGTAAATCAGAATCAATTTTCCAAAAATTTACTAAAATTTTAGCGATAACAATGGCGAATGAGTTGGGAACTACTCTGAAAATCAAAGAAACAACAAAAAATAATTCAGTCTTATCCCACAAGTGGAGTTTGGAGAGGGTAGTGTGTACACAGACCTTACACCTACCTTGAGAAGATAGAGAGACTATTTCTAATAGACCCTCGACTCAAAAAAGAAGCATAAAGAAGCAACATGCCGTAAAGTCAGCAAGATAACAATAAAACTGTAGCGAAAGAAACAACAGATAGTAATAGAAATCTAAATATAAGAAAATACAATGCTTATGACAACCTATTACCCTTCTACTCTAATTTCGACATTCACACCCTACTATCAAGGGTCATGTCCTCAGTAAGCTGAAGCAACGTCATGTCCTGCCTAATCACCTCCCCTCAATACTTTTTTGGCCTACATCTACCTCTCCTCACACCCATTGATGCTAACCTCTCACACCTCCTTACAGAGGCATTTGTGTCCCTCCTCTTTAAAAGTACGAACCATCTAAGCATCGTTTCCCGTATCTTGTTCTCCACGTGGGACACTCCCACCTTGTCTAGAATAACTTCATTCCTAATATTCTCTAGCTTGGTATGCCACACATCCATCCCAACATCGTTATTTCTGCTACCTTCATCTCCTCGACATGGAACTTCTTGATTGGCCAACACCCTGCTCCATACAATATAGTTTGTCGAGCCATCGTTCTGTAGAACGTACCTTTAAGATTGATGGCACATCTTTATCACACAGAACACCGGATGCGAGCCTTCATTTCATTCATTCTACTCCGATACGATGCAGACATCCTCGCCAATCCCTCAATTCCTTTGAATTACTGACCCAAGGTACTTGAAACCTCTTCTTTTGGGGATGACTTGAGTATCAAGCCTCGCATCCACATTCGCATCATAAGTCACATCATTGAATTTTCAAGTATTTAGTCTTGGTCCAACTCAACTAGAAATCTTTAGACTCCAGTGTCTGCCTCCAAACCTCCAACCTTGCGTTAACCCCATTTCGATTCTCGTCAATCAGTATAAATCATATGCAAATTATATACACCATGGCGCCGCTCCTTGAATGTGACGTGTCAGTGCGTCAATCGCCAAGGCAAATAAAAATGGGCTAAGGGTTGATCCCTAGTAACCCCATCACCATAGGGAAGTATTCCAAGTCTCCTCCCACTGTTCTCACTCGGGTATTAACTCTATCATACATGTACTTTATTACCCCTAAT
The DNA here is from genome assembly GCA_005239495.1 of Nicotiana undulata. NCBI lineage: Eukaryota > Viridiplantae > Streptophyta > Magnoliopsida > Solanales > Solanaceae > Nicotiana > Nicotiana undulata. The sequence goes on along the minus strand of ML258809.1, from coordinate 42,667 downwards.
GATACCTTTAGCTTCCAAACATCTCCATAAGACCTCCCGAGAAATTTTGTCGTATGTTTTTTCTAGATCAGTGAACACTATGCAAACGCCTTTTTCTTTTCCTATATTACTACATCAATCTCCTTACAAGGTGAATGACTTCCGTCGTCGAACACCCCCAGCATAAAATCGAACTAGTTCTCAAAATAGAGATGCCCCTCCTCATCCTCGCATTCACCACTCTCCCCCAAATTTTCATAATATGGCTTTGCAACTTGATACACTCATAGTTATTGCAATTTTGGATATCACCCTTGCTCTTCTAAATGTGATCATCATACTTCACCTCCAATTTTTGGGCATCCTCTTCGTCTTAAAAATGACATTAAACAACCTAGTAAGCCACTCCACGCCAACCTTGCCCCCGTTCTTCCAAGGTCTGCGGACGCCAAGGCAGCTACATCGATAATCTCCAAATGGGTAATACTCTAAGATCAACAACCACCGTGCCTCGAAATACCTGGATCTGCACACGAAGTGCAGGGTGTAGCGTGAGTACAACCAACTCAATAAGTAACAAGTCTAACCTTTAGGCTGAAAGCAGTGACAAGATCAACCAATACGGTACAAATACAAAGTTTAACAGTACAGAAAATGTAGGCATGCTTCCGGATTTAACAGTTAAGCTCAACACAGGTAAAATATGCCAAGTGTGACTGATGTGAAGAACATGACATCTCCTATCTATATCCCAATATGCAAACCGTATGTGATGCAACACAATGAAAATCTCACGTACTCACCCTCTCAGAGTACTCAATCTAATTGTCTCACTTCGCGCTCGTCACCACTCAATCACTCAGAACTGTATGGTGCATGTTGTGGCATGCAGCCCGATCCATATATAGCATAAAACATGTTGCGGCGCACAACCCGATCCACATATATCCATAAGGCATGTTGCGGCATGCAACCCAATCAACATATAGCCATAAGGCTTGTTGCGGCATGCAACCCGATCCACATATAGCCATAAGGCATGTTGTGGCGTACAACCATATCCACATATAGCCATAAGGCATATTGCGACGTGCAACCCGATATAGATATAGCGATAAGGCTTGTTGCGGCGCGCAACCCGATCCAAAAATCTCACTCTCATCACGGCTCTCGGGCCCTAACTCAGTCATCAATCTCTCCAGTCTCTTGGGCTCACCGCACTCATGCTAAGTAGCCCAAATCAATGATACATGATGTGACAATAAATGATACAGAGACTGAGATATGATATGTAATGATGAATGTGACTGAGTACATAACTGCAAATTAAGCAAATAACTCAACAGCAAAAAAACGACCATTGTGAGTCCCAACAGTACCAGCACATAGCCTAAACATGATTTCTAACATAAATCACAATTCAAGTGCTCTAACACATAGAGTACAGTAATAATATTTAGATAAGGTGACTACACAGTCCCACGAAATCGACTAAATCATAATTACTACGGTGTACGCCCACATGCCCATCACCCAGCATGTGCGTCACCTCAACACCAATCACATAACATGAAATTCAGGGACTCATACCCTCAGAACCAAGTTTGAAAGTGCTACTTACCTCAAACCATGCAAATATCTACTCCAACAAGCCCTAGCCTCACGAATCGGCCTCCGAATGCCTCGAATCGAACCACAAACTACTTGATACGATCAACACAAGCTATAGGAATCAATTGCGTATGAAAAAGCTAAGTTCTTAATCAAAAGTCAAAAAAGTCAACACAAAAAGTCAACTCGGGGCCCACGTCTCAGAATCCAAAAAAGTTACAAAATTCGAACAGTCATTCAACCACGAGTCCAACCATACCAAAATTACTCAAATCTGACCACGACTCGACCTTCAAACCCCCAAATTAAAGCCTTGAAAGTTTCTAAAATTTTCTCCCAATTTTTCAACCCAAATCACTAATTAAATGATGAAGTCAATTATATATTCATGTCTTTAACCAAAATCGAGTTGGGATCACTTACCCCAATCACTCCCTTGAACATCTCCCCAAGGATCGCCTCAATCTGAGCTCCCAAAATCAAATTGTGAAATTTTACTTTAACCCTCATTTTGAGAATTTATATTCTGCCCAAAAGTCCTCAATCGCGATCGCGAAGCACAAAACTAAGTTGCCCGAAAATTAAATCTAGGCGAACGCGAATAAGCCAATGCGAATGCGACTCACAGAATCCCAGATCTACGCGATGGCGACCCTCTTCATGCGATCGCGAAGAACAAAGCGCGTGCGCCCAGCTTCTTCCTCATTTCCTCTTCGCGAATGCGGCTTAGCCCTCGCGCTCGCGATTCACTGCCTTCTCCAACTACGCTATCGCAAACATCAACACGCGACCGCTTAGCATTAATCCCAGCTGCCCAAGTAAGCCTTCGCGATCGCGTATAAGGAAACTATACATGCAACATCAATAATCTTCCAAGTTCCAATTCCAACCTGATAACCATTCGAAATCCACCCGAGTCCCCCGGGACCTGAACCAAACAAACCAACAAGTCCTAAAATATTATACGAACTTAGTCGAGGACTCAAATCACATCAAGCAACATCAAAAATACGAATCACACCTCAATTCAAGCATAATAAACTTATGAACTTCTAACTTCTACATTCGATGTAGAACCTATCAAATCAACTCCAATTGACCTCAAATTTTGCGCACATGTCATAAATGACACAGCAGACCTATTCTAACTTTTGGGATCAAAATCCGAGCCCGATAACCACAAATTCAACTCTCGTTCAAATCTCTCAACTCTCCAAACTTCTAATTTTCCAACTTTCGTCATTTCAAGTCAATATCTCCTATGGACCTCCAAATCACTACCTGAACACACTCCTAAGTCCAAAATCATCACACGGAGCCATCGGAACCATCAAAATTCCATACCGGATCCGTTTACACATAAGTAAATATCCGGTCAACTCTTTCAAACCAAACTAACTACCCCCGCAAGTCACATAACAGCAATCGAGTAAAGAATAAGCAGTAAATGAGGGACGTGGCTATAACACTCAAAACGGCCGGCCGGGTCGTTACATCTGTGCTCCCAGTAATTTCAAATATGTGGTCTTCTTGGCTTCCACTTTACTTTGGGTCTCCTCATTCCACCACCAATCACCTTTATGTAAAGCAGTTTGTTCAACTCTTTGTCATTGTAATTTTGCTGGAAGTTCATGATCTAACAAAGAAATTAACAAGGAAATCGATTTTATACATAGTTTGTTCGAGAAAAGGTAAAAAATCACATAAAATTTGATTTCACCTTTATACATTCTTATACACACGGGTATACGCATAATTATACATATTTATACGCATTTATACAATATATACTTGTGTAAATAATATTTAAACAATATATCCATATTGTATTAGTGTGTACAAATAATGTTTATACATGTTTACATTAGAAAATACATTTTACCCACTATTATACCTCAAGTTCAACACTAAAATCACCATAGAAGAAAATGTCAGAAATCTGTAGATACCTATAAATAATATATTAACCTGGTATATAAGAGGTATTTAATTCTTGAGCCTCTTTTGAAGTTTAACTCAAATTTAGCTCAAATCTGTTACGAATCAGTTCAAATTTAAGTTCTTAACTGCTCTTGATATTTTCAATTGATTAGAACAATACTCAATGATGTTTCCAAACAAACCCAACAACACTCATTTCAAATTTGACTTTCAAACTCAAAATTTCATATATGATCCAACTTAAAGTTTCAGCTCTTCAATAGAGTTCTTTAATCAATTAAATTTCAGATCTGAGAAGCTTGAGCTCCAACAATGGAGGTTTTCTGATTTTTCTAGTAACATTTGAGCTCAACTTATTCTTATCAAAAAAATGTTTAACTAAAATCAATTTTAGAATTTGTAGATGAAAAGGGTCGTGAGGGTGGAAAATGTTAAACCGCCGGGTAGTGGTGGCCGCCGCAAAAGAAGTGCCTACAAGCAGGGGCGACGTTACACCCTGGTAAGGGTGGTCATTTGATCACCATTCGTGGAAAAATTACACCGTGTATAAAGATAAAATATTAAAACTGAAAAGTATATAACATATATTGAACATCCTTTATTGGTAATTTTTTTTTCTTTAAAGTTTGAATATCCTTCAAAAAAAAATTGTGTCGTCACTGGTGGCGGAGGAGATGGCAGCGATGAGATTTTGGAATGAAGTGGTGTAAAGCCTAGATATAGCACTCATGGTTACAAAAGTTGGAAGCACTCGCATTAATCTCTATTGCCCCAACTGAAACTGATAAAGAGAGTATTGTTTTTCTTTATAAATGTTGAATACAACCTCTATATCAAAATTATTGATTCCGTACAAACTAAGCCTATCTTAATCATTTACAAGGCGGTGCATAGATTTCAGGGACCATCATGATTCCATCCATGGAAGAAAGCATTCCTGTCAGGTAGAATTTAAGCAAATTTTCCTATCTTTCTATATGGTAAGTTAAGGATGCTCGTGGCCTCGTGGGTGTCCTGTTTTGATCCTAGATAGAATTGCATAGGCTAAACATATCAAACATTATTAAGCAGATCCAATTCCTTGCTCTCTTTCAAAGGTAGAATAAGAGAAAGTTAATACCCTAAAACCCTCTTAAACTATCACGTTTTTGTCAGTTTTTTGCTTAAACTACCAGGTGTCACCAAAACCCTTCTAAACTATATTCTCCTTCGTATTGAAACACCCTCGTTATATTAAACTGTGTAATAACTTGCTATTGGGCGCGCGATGGCTGAAAAGGCTATCAAAAGGGCCCTACCTGACAGCATCTAACGGCTAATTAGCCCTGAAGTTCATCTTGTCTGAGTTTCTAAGCCGGTGTAGAAACTCAGACAAGATGAACTTCAGGGCAGCTGGCTGACATCCAAAATCTTGAATACTCGGGGAACAAAAAAGAAAAAAGAGAATAGGGGAAAGACTCTTCAGATAAAAGATTGCCTGTCACCGTCCCATGAATATAAAGTAGTACAAGGCAGAGAAAATAACAGTGCAACAAGTAGCAAGAAGAGGTACAACAGATATTTTATTTGATACAAGTTAGTATGGTTTACAAGGGGAAAACTGGGTACAAACAGGTCCAGTATAAAGGTTATCATTAGGTTACAAATGACTACAACTTACTCTTTTGAAACATATAATTTCTTTGTCGACACAATAATCAGACTCCATATTATGAATATTTAGCTCTTCAATGCTGCAGAACCTAAGCTACACAATGTGACAACAATATGTAGTTTTACTTACCCCAACCAGCTACAGTAGGTGGGGTATTTACAGGTAAACGCTGTGGACTCATTGGTAAGAGGAGAAAAACTTCAAGAAAAGAAAAGGGAAGTGATTCCAAATCATGTACGGGACTGTAGCTGCAATAGCAGACTGCTTATTTCTGTGAAGTATTGTTGGGAACCTACGTGAGATTTAGCTGATGTGAAATCACATTAATCATATCACTAAACCTGCTGGAAGAAGCTCTCCACTCCGGGAAGTTGGTGTACATATATAAAAGAATGCAGATATATAGCTTTCTCGGCGAGAAATAGTGAGACTGATTTTTCATTTGCTGTATTCAAGTATAGCACCTGTATGATTAAACCCGCATGATATTTGCAATGCTTTCATGTGTCTGTGAAAGCTGACTATTGTAGGCTCAATGTAATCAACATCACTTCCTTGACCCTGCACACACCCACTCTGTATTAGGCCAACTTGAAGCAACCCACACAAGGATTACAGTGTATAGCAAGATATGATATCTCGATGAAGAATGCAACGGAATAAATCACTTAAATCTCTAAACTAGATATTGCTACCGAAAAAATTTGAAAAACAAACTTGTGAAAGTGAGGGAAAGATTTCACACAAAAGGGAAAATGAGCAAAGACAGAAAGCAAGCAGAAGTTTCCACTCTCAGAGGGCAAGGTATTGATTTAACAAACAGGGATCTGCTTGTCCCATAAGGTCAGAGAGCAATTGAAAACTCTTTCACAGAGCAACGAGATAAGAAAGAAGAGGATATTTAGCAAGGTTTCCGAACCTCTTTAGAAAATGACATTGAGCAAACAATTTTAGAACTAAAGTGACTTTTCACTGTGTAGCTTTGAAGTTCTTCGTATCTTGACTAGGTTTGAACTTACTATTAACAGGATAAGTCTATTGACCTTTGAAGTTCTAATATTTATTAGAAAGTATCTAAAAGTCGATAAAGAATGTAACAGCTTCATTTGAAGTCTAAGGAACAAACCAATTGTCCGCCAGAAGAATGTCCTTCTACAGAAAATGTCCCATGGGAGCCTCCCCATCCCCAAGTGTAAACATTTCCTCCTGAAGGTCAAATGTTGAGGTTATGGTACTAGTAAGTAAACCAAATAACTCACTCATTTGATGGGAATATATTTTCATTCGAATGTCAGAACAAATAAAACCACGCAGTTGTTGACAACAAATGAATTACTGAATACTGAAAACTAGAGAAGTAAAACAGTAAAATGGTACTTCTACTACTACACAGAAGCATGAGACTTTCCCATCCCACAAGCACGCAGCAATCAGGATAGAGGAATATGGGAACAACAGAAAACTGAGGATATCAGCATTAACATTATCAATGGGACATTAGGATTCGTAAATGCAACTGTAGCATAAAAAGTCTTTAGTTTGCAAAATGTGATCAGGACAAAATCTCCTTTCCTAGGAAGTTTCCTTTTAGATTAGAATGATAGAGAAATGAAGTAAAACTCCATTTTGCTTTCAGGACCAAGTCCTTGCTGTGTCTTCTGAGGTTGTCTATTTGGTAAATAATACCGACATTGAAAAAAAAAAAGATAACATGAGAACTTCCAGTTCTCAACCCACTTTCATTTGGAAAACTGACGGACCTAGGATTTAACTAGGTTTTCATGGTTACAATCTCGAGAATAACAATGGTCCAAAGACGTTTCTAGATACCTAAAAAGCCAGCTTCAAAAGTTGTGGTAATGTTTTATTAGAAAGAGATGAAGGTTAAGGAATAAGATGGGTTCAATCTGTCTCGGATCAAGCAGATAATAAGATGGTTGAAGATAGTTTAAGTTCAAATCGTGTTTGATGAAGAGTAAGTACAGACATTGTCTGAAGCAACACCTAACACCTCTACTCCAAGCTAGTTGGGTTCGGCTCCTCAACATCCGTTTCGCTTCATTTGAACCCGTTTCTTTCCAATATCAACAATTTGTTTTCATAAAAAATTACGAGTTTTCTAGCATCTGAGTTTCCATCTTCCATGTGTACTGCTTGTACTTTTGTAAGTCCGCACAACCATGTGCCATGTTAAAGCTGACAAGTTAGTTCAGTGAGTTTCAGTAGAGTTTGATTAAAAAAGAAGGCACAGAATATCAACTGTTATAATGTTCATCATTTTACATCTTATTAACAGTTTCTACCAATAGGCATCCACTTCTCTCCCTTGTATCATCTTTCAGAAGAAGTGTTCACGAGGAATATGCTTCAGAATTGAGATAGATAATAAGACCCCAAAGTTTTCATTAATCATTTCTCTTCACCTCATCATTCCAGACTATGAGAATGTGCTATGATATCATAGTACATTTCTTTTCCATGACAGGGAAGTAACACCAGAGAAAAAGTAATTTGCATCAACTTTGTTGTGTAAAAAACAAGATTGCTGTTTGCCGAAAGCAACAAGTGACTGGAAAGTCATCTATGCAAAGATGAATTAGTGCTTATTCAACCAGTCCTACCGCGGTTTATTAGGATGGGTCTTAAGCACAGAGGCAGGGGAAAAGGCACGTCCTGTAACATTTTCATCCTTCAAAACGGCCGTAGCAACACCAGTGTGTAAAAAACAAGATTGCTGTTTGCCGAAAGCAACAAGTGACTGGAAAGTCATCTATGCAAAGATGAATTAGTGCTTATTCAACCAGTCCTACCGCGGTTTATTAGGATGGATCTTAAGCACAGAGGCAGGGGAAAAGGCACGTCCTGTAACATTTCCATCCTTCAAGACGGCCGTAGCAACACCAGTGTTCTGCCTTCTATAGCTGAATATGATCTCTCTTTTTTCAATTCCAAAAGACGCTTATGAAGCTTAAGAAACTAAACTAAGTCACGGTACACCAAAACAAATTTACATTGCACAATGGAACAAAAGATGCTTGTTTGCAGCAGAAATGAGTGTTGGTTGAGTGGAAGAGGAGTAGGGAGAATGCAAGATTAGCATCATTAGATTTCAAGAAATGATGAACAAGCACTAAGACATCTATTAGCATCTATATAAAACAATTATGATCGTTTTACCAGAAATTGCTGCCGTATGCTTCCAACCACAAGATACCTGCCAAGACAACAGGAAAGATTTATGACTTCCATTCATATTTTCAAATCAATCAACCCCAAGCAGAAAATCAGGTGGAATACACCTTTGTTTTTCAAGAAATTCATACTATTACTAGTTGTATTCTGTTGAAACATGCATAACACTTGTGCTGAAACTTTTTCTGGCACAAAAAGGTAAGATACATGAAGCCCATTCAGAACAGAATTCAGCCCCTGAATTCTTTCTTCACATAAAAAATTATATGCATAACCTAGGCTGCGCACTAGTAATAACATATAGTAATAGTTTGCATTTTCTCAATACATGGCCATCTACATTGGATTTGTATCCCTCTTATACCTACTTTGTGCACCTCTATTACACTTGAACAAATTGGAGTAGGTAGCCAAAACAATGCGTTCACTAAAAATTAAAAAGAAATTCAACATGGAAAACCAAACCTCGGAAACTGAATGCCTCAAAAATGGTCCTTCAACTCTTTCAGGTGAATGAGCAACATCTGTAGAACTGACATAAGCAAAAACGAAAAGTACATCACAATATAAAAAACTGAAAATGAGAAATCATAAGGGTGACTTGACCATCCAACCAAATTCAACTACCAAGGAATGCAATAAAAGAGTACCCAATACCAAGACATCCATTTTCATTAGTGCCCCACACGTACAGTTCTCCACCACCTATGAACAAAAACTGAGTAAATACAAAAGTTAAAGCTTACCAAGAAACTAGCCTTTAATTCCAGGTAATGCACTTGATCTCATGAAACAACATTATTTAAATCACGTCATTTCATGGAAAACACCGAGAAAATTGTTAACAAAATTAGCTCATGAGGCAAGGTTTCCCCCGTACCATATAAGGAAACAACAACCTATTCCCTCAATCAACATGGGATATTTAACACCCCTGCATGGAAAGGACTAAAACATCTGGTGTTTGGACAATATAACATGAGGACCCAACATTGGAACCAAGAATAAAGATGGGCGAATAGCGCAGAAAAGCAACAACATCCATGGGTTTGAACTTTGAAGCAAAAAGTGAAGCGTGAACTTACGAAAAATGAAAAAATGTTCATCACATATGAATTTATTACTACAAAAGTAAAATTGTACTGAAATAACTTATTTCAGCATCCAATATACAATAACACTAATATAGATCCAACTCCTTAAGATTAAGATTCAAAGAAGCGATCTTGTTGAAATCACTCTATGTGTCAACGTTTTGAAGTGCACACTTCATTTAAGTGTATGGCTTCAGCCATGCAGCGATTACCCTTCACTTTGATGGCTTTTAATAACAATAGGTCTAGCTCTGATACCATGTTAAGAAGATGAATCTTGGGTCTAACTCAACTCTAAAATCTAGCTAACGAGACGAGAATTTCCAAATACCATATAAGGAAACAACAACTCCTTCTGCAGCAGATGTGGAATACTTAACAAAAAGGAGAAGTGGAATACGTAACAAAAAGGAGAACATCCTCTCCTTGGGAACATGAAAAATCTTAAAATTCAATATAAGATCAAGAAATTCAAACTTAAAAAAAGATAAAAACAAAAGCTATATTTGAGTCCCTTTGGATCATCATAATTTGAGTCCAACTTTCTACCCTTTCTTCCCTCGCTGGTACACCTTCCTAAGGAAGAAGATAGAGCATTCAACTGTCTCCTCAGGTTGTTGCATCTTATATTGCTTCTTTTCCATGGCTTCTCAATTACTGCATTTCTTTTCAACAATATTGTTGTTAAGTCAAAATCTAAGTTTCAATGATGACAACCTACTTACATTATTTTGCTGAAATCAAGGTGACAATAAAAGGAAAGAAAACTATCAAGAAGTTGTCGAAAGAAAGAAGTTATGCTGAATCAAAAGAGCAGATGATGTTGAATCAATGGACAAGAAAAAGAAAACTAAATCTATCATATCTTTTCAGCCTCAATAGAAAGAAATCAAGACTACAAATCAAGGAGCTATATCCAGTAAAGGCCAAAATATCCGGTATCCTCAATTAGCCCAATCGAAGGCTTGAATCTCTCCTAAATGTAAGGTCATAACAAAGAAAGTCATGAACGAATCTGGCCCTTCTCAAGAGCAGGATTCGAGAGGCACCCCTTGGGTCAAATCCCTTTGAAGATCCTGTGCCTCTATCTTTGTCAAAGTTCAACGACTCTCAACTCTCCTATAAGAAGTCTGCTCAGACCAAATGGAAGGCTTGCGCAATTACAAACATTGTCTTCTAAATGTCTCTACTTCTTAGCCTAAACACTGTATTCCTCAATTTACCATTGTCACAAAAGAATGGAAGAGAAAGAACGCAAAAGAGAGTTGTGCCATTATTCAACATACATTGTTGCTATACTTCGTTGGTGGTGAACGAATCAAAACCATCCTTGTTGTAATTACTTTCAAGATCTAAGGGAACCCTCGTGACCCAAGGGAAACTGGATGTAAGTACCACACCGGTACCGAACCAATATAAAACGGTTGTGTGTTATTCTTTTTTGTTTACTGTTATTTGCATTCTGCACGAAATCAAGTCGACTAAAATCATCCTTAGTCGACTTCTTTTTAATAGACCACAATTCACCCTCCCCCCTCTTATACTTTCAATTGTGACTATACTTTCCTGAGCCGAGGATATATCGGCAACAGTCTCTCTACCTATACAAAGTGGGGGTAAAGTCTGCGTACACACTACCCTCCTCAGACCTCACTTGTGGGATTTCACTGGGTTTGTTGTTGTTTATCCTTACATTTTTTTTGGTCTTTGAAACTGGTTAGTATTGATATTCTAAATGTCAACAGCCAAGCACTAAGACTGTGCTCGTGAGTTACAAGATCTGAGATCCCCCTATACAAACGACCATCCTTACATAGTGGAGGATAGAGTATATAACAAGGCAAAAAGAATTTAATATACAGTTCTGGTTGGCCAGAGTTCATTTTCTCGTAGAAGCAAAGGAAGATACAAGGACTAGCCCTACATCTACCTAAATCTTGGGGGGTACTGGGTATAGTTATCCGGTACCTGTGCTGGTAAGAGGTAGCAGGTATCCGGTGGAATATACAAGGTGCACGCGATCTGGCGCGTACAACACCGTTATAAAAAATACACAAGGATTAGCTCCATGGAGTTGCTTCTTTTTTTCTTTTTCTTTTTTTTAGGTTGGCGGGGTGGGGGGATAACTCGCATGCAATTTTATTTTAAAACATGAAGCCATGAGAATAAATAGACCATCTTAACCTAGTAAATTAAGGTTGAAGTCCTTGAAAAGGAAGCACATACTTCTGAAATGCTCAAGTTTTGGGCTTTACCATTTACCGTACCATCTAATTGTTCCCTACTGCTATTCACATTGGAAGCTATTCAATTGCTTCTATTTCTCGGTTAAACCAAATGACATCATTGCACAACACAGCCGCTTGTACCATACTGGCACACTTCAGGCAGGCGGTGTAACATACTACTATCCTATAGGAGACCTCAAGGAGAGAGAGAAAAAAGCTTCCTCCATATAGAATCACTTAGTTACTAGTTTTAAATATGATTTTGGATGTTCTAATATACAAGAAAATAGTAGGAAAATCAGAGAGACCAAGGTAACATGACGGAAAATTTTGAAAGCCCAAACTTATATATGTTTTATTAGGATGAAGAAGTTATCGGATTGTAATTGTGCTTTACCTACACTAGGCACGTATCATGAACATAAAATTCTTCCAGATTCTCTCTTTAGAAACCTATTTTTTCCTACATTCTGGAAACCTTCTAAGACAACCCAACAGAGTTCAACCACCTTCTAAGTTGCGCGGACTCTTCATTTTTTGTGCCGCACCCGTGTCGACACAACGTGGGTGTGGATCCGTACCGGATTTGGTCGATCGATTTTGGAACTTTGACCAAAATCGACAGAAAAATTCGGGATAAATACAACGATTTCTGAAATCAAAACAACAGCTAATGTGGAATTGAAAAAAAAAGGATACTTGAATATAGAAATTTCTATGTCAGTCTTTTTCCTTTTATCTCCTTTTGGGATTCTCCTCTAGATTAATATTTTTGTCTTTCTTGGAATACCTAGTAAGTTTTTCACATAATGTCTCATAACTTGAACATATTTTTGTTACTCTAATTGAATTCTTTTTAGCCGAATCACCGCACCCGTATATGTACCGGGATTCGTACCACCGAATCTTAAAATTTAGATCGTGAAGGATCCGACCTCTAGATCCGCACACGTATCGGACACCCACACCCGAGTCCGAGCAACTTCGAAGTTAGATCACCTTCACATTCAAATTTAAAAGCAGTACTCGATCACCTTCTTACCTTTACTTAGACATGCAGAAAACACATAGTTGCAACAGCTCCGGATTGTGCTAAATAATTGCTCATATTTCTTTCATACAAGGTCAATAGTTGCTCGTGTTTAATGTTACCTAACGAAATAATTGCTCTAAACTGCTTAAAAACTCGTAGTTAAGATATGCAGATTACTATCTCCAAGTTTTAATAACTACCTTGTTCACCCAAATAGATGCAAACAACCTACTGAAGTTGCCCTTTCATGCACCATTGCTGGTTTGAAATAATAGTTAATTATCGAGCACTGAACTTGTAGAGGAACAACATAGATTTCTTTTCTTTTTTACCCAAAATAGATGCACGTTCTGATATCGACATAAAAGGTTAGCCACAATAAGTGGAAATGCTTGCGCAAGAATAGTGTGTAAGACTAGATAAACCTATCATTTATGTCGACTTTTTAAATATGACACGTGATCCTACACCAACATATTTTCATCAAATATAGGTCATATCCTCGGAAACTCAAATACTCATCTGTTGCTTCTCAAAGACAGAGATCAAGTGAAGAATATTGAACCAGATAATTTACCTGTAATAACACAGGTATGATAGCCTCCACATGCAGCCTTTTCAGAATATGGAATTTCATCGACCATAGATGGTACCGAATTATTGGAAGCTTCACCATAGCCCTAAGTTTTTAAATAAAAGCTAAAATTATACAAATTAAATAAAAAGTGACATGACGATACCAACTAATAGCATATTTGTAATTATGAGCTAAAACTTGCAATACTAATGTATAGATGTTTACCAATTTCTTTTTTGCTCTTTCACCAAAAACATATACAGATCCATTCTCTGTGGCACATAGAAAAGGTTAAAACATAAAACGGAGGCATTTCTTAAACATCGAAGTACTTTCGGCAAATTATAATGAGTTACCGCTAATGCAGACAGAATGCAACATTCCAGCAGCAGCATTCTTAATCTATTTACACATAACCAGAGTCGTCAAAATGAGCCAGCAGCTATGAAGCATGCATTAAAAACTTTTAATTTCCTGAAGATGAAAGTATTTAATTGAAAATTGAAGGCATCACGGGGAACAGTACCTTAAATCCCTCAAGTTCCTTAACAAGTCGTGGTGTGTATTCACTGTTTTCAAAAGCAAGATTAGATCAGTTGTTTAAAGGAAAGAAGAAATTACAGTTATACCTGTACCCTAGGTATTACCAACAATAGCCAATTGCTTATTCACTAGAAACACTTAAGTAGACGCAAATTACATAATAAAGTAGAAGAGTTTGCTGTCAATGATAGCATCCTGTGACATCCAAGAATATGAGGAGACACACGTACTCATTAAATAACTCAATATGTAATCTATTTTGGACAAGAGAAAATCATCAAACAAGAGTAAAAACAAATGTTGGTACTAATTCACAACACCGGAAAGAAAAATTCAATTCAAGCAAAATGCAGAGGATTATTAACCATCCAACTAACCTGTCACTTTTGAAGAGTCCCAAAATGCCTGACTGATGTCCATGACCAAGTCTTCCTGATCCTCCCCCACCCCAACTCAAGGTCTCACCTTTATCTGGCCAGGAAAAAGATAACATAGTGATGACACGAAGACAATGGTCACTCAGGATGCAAGCAAAACATATCTCGTTTTTCCTTAACAGGCATTAATAGTGGAATAATGTATTTGAGTCTAGATTTTTATTATGTAAAGAAGAATTTAACGAATTAGATCTCAAACCTGTTACAGCAATTGAGTGTTCAAAGCCTAAAGAAATGATTTTGACCATGACTCCAGTCAAGAATTCAACTTTACTGGGTGTAGAAAGTATTGTAGCAGCTTCTGCAGATAATTAGACAAAATTAAATGATATAGAACATTTTACGGCAGTCTTTACCAATCAAAAACTTAATAATAAAAATTTATGGTTCAATTGGATTCTTAAGTCCAAGTCAGTTAGACGAAGAAATACAAAGCTGCCTTAGAGAGGAACAAATATAAAAAAAGAATTTTATATATATATATATATATATATATATATATTATTTTATATTGATCTCAACCTTAAACATAAAGAGAGTGAACAGTTTTCCATTAAGGTACAGAATTAGCCGCGTTTCAACGTTCAACTTGGAAAGTCTAATGTTGAATGTTATCAAAAAACCTCAAAGTTTCTTCAACAAAATTCACACCACTCATAAAAAAAGTAGTGACAAAACTAAGAAGACGGCAAGATAGTCGCGGCAGTCCTAGGATATGTTTTCCCAAATAGAAACTAAGCAACCAGGCTGGATGAATTTAAGAAGTCCCCTTTCCCTCTTTTAAACTGATAAGGGGAGAATTTAGCCACTTATCACTGTTTACTCTTGTTTTGAGTCCAAAAGCAACCGTCTCATACCATGTTCTAGTGAAATGTTGTCTGGTTTTAGGAAATGAAGCAACTAGAGAAGGTGAAAAGGTCAAGAATGGAGTTAAAACGGCAAATTCTGCAAAAGAGGCCCATTGTGGCCGCTGTAGACTGAGTGCGGGCCACAATGGAGTGAGTACTGGCCGCAACGGAAGATATACATCCCTTGTTCCCTCCCAGGTGAAAAGGTCAAGAATGGAGTTCAAACGGCAAATTCTGCAAAAGAGGCCCATTGTGGCCGCTGTAGACCGAGTGCGGGCCACAATGGAGTGAGTACTGGCCGCAACGGAAGATATACATCCCTTGTTCCCTCCCTGCCAAGCCCAAGGCAAAAAATGAAAGAAGAAAAGAAGAAACGAGCAAGTAGCGCCACATTAGTGTTCAGCACAAAAAGGACATGAATCTTGCATTTGTTATTGAAGAATTAACCCAATTAGCTGCTCGCCCAATCGCATAAACTAAAAATAGCCAATGGATAATATATGTACAATCCATATATAATACGTGTATAATCATGTATAATTAGTATATAATATACGTATTCGGCTAGAAAAAGTAAACATTGAATTTAGCCGGCTATTTGTGTAAAAATTCCTTTGTTATGTAGTAGCAATGAAAATGGTTAAAGAAGAAGCCACAAAAAATCCCTTTGTTATTTAGTACCAAAGAAAATGGTTAAAGAAGAAGCCACAAAGAATAAAATACAAGAGCATAGGTATCATTACTCTTTCCGAGGCCAAGCTGACCATTTGTGTTCTTCCCCCACATATAAAGTTCTCCGTCCACTGCAATAAAACCGCAGACTATTTTAGGAAGCTAAAATATTTTAAATGTAAATAAACTACCTAATTTAGGATTTAAGGGAATAGGGAAATGAAGGGAGGCTATGATATGAAAGAAGTATGAATGCTAAGAAACTGAAACTGTTAAATGATCCAGAATGAAAAAGAAAAACCATCGAAAATATATAAAAACGCTGATTAGTGCTAATTGTTGAAGTGTGTAACCCTCTCATTTAAAAGCTTAAGCTCTTAGAGAGAGCACACTTAATTATGTCTTCAACACATCCCCTCCCCTCCCCCTCACGTGCGGCCTTGATTCTTTTTTAAGAGCCAAGCACGTAAAAAAAAGTTGATATTGAGTGGCAGTGAGACTTGAACGCAAGACCTCTGCCTGCTCTGATACCACGTTGCAGTGTGTAACCATCTCAGCTAAAAGTTTAAGCTATTAGAACGAGCAAACTTTTATTTACTTAATAATGTCTTCAATACTGGCCTCATTGGTCTATACTTTCAAAATAAATGTAATTAGCCAGCACACCAAGTTTTCATTCAACATTTCTAAGCTAGACATAGATATCTCATCAGTCTAGTAAGCTTTCACATTTCTTCTTGGTGAAAAGAGAATTACCTTAATTCAAATTTCAAACACAACAGGTTCTCTATAATTTCCTATATGTTCTTTTTTTTTTTTGGTTCATAATGTTAACATATTTCTGAATATAAATATATATATATATATATATAGACATCAGCACAAACCTTTTTTTGGTTTTGTTTTATGTTTTTTATATAGAGTTGTTAGGTTTTGATGCCAGCTATCCTCTTTTTCTTATTTTTCAATTATAACATCCTGCCAAATCGGAGCCAAGATATCACAGGTACACACCCGAATTAATTACCTACTCTTAAGGAAGGGTGACAGAGGTTTATGCACGAATTGTAAGGTTATCCCGAGTGAGAATCTCATAACCCAACTTAGGCTCCTAGTAATGGACTTAGAGATTAAGAAGAAGAGGAAAAAGAGAGTTGTGCATGGTCAACCAAAGATCAAGTGGGGAGCCTTGACTCAAGGACAAATCTCAGAAGTTGGGGAGAAGCTGATAGCAATGGGGGCCATGAGGGGTAGTGGGGACGCGAGTAACATGTGAACCGGGGCCGCAAATTGCATTAGGGAAGCAGCTAGAGAGGTGTTAGAGGTCTCAAAATGTTACTCGGATGAACACAGAAGGGACTGGTGGTGGAACGGAGAGGTCCAAAGGAAAGTGAAAGCTAAGAAAGCGGAATATTTGAAGTTAGTGGAGCAAAAGACGAGGAGAAAAGGATGAATAGGGAGTGGTATAATACAAAAAAGAAAGAGGCGAAGTTAACAATTACAATGGCAAAGACCGCATCGGTTAGACGCTTGTATGAAGAACTTGGGACCAAAGACAGAGACAAAAAGTTGTACATGCTAGCCAAGGCAAGAGAGAGGACCCATGACCTAGACCAAGTGAAGTGCATCAAAGACGAGAAAGACAACGTATTGGTGGAAGAGGTTCATATTAGATGAAGATGGTAGACATACTTTTATCAATCTTAAATGGAGAGAGGGACGGGAACATTGTGCTCGGCGATTTTGGAGCACTTCGAGAGTCGTCGAGAATTCAGGTATTGGAGGCCTATAAAGCTGAGGAGGTTTAGGGAGGCTATTGCGTAAGATGAGCAAGGGTCGCCGGACCAGATGAGATCCTAGTAAAATTTTGGAAGAGTACGGCCAGAGCAGGCTTGGAGTGGTTTACTGGATTGTTTTATGTCATTTCAAGGACGACAAAAATACCCGAGGAATACAAGTGGAGTACGATGATACCGTGGTACAAGAACAAGGGTGATATCCAAAATTGCAATAATTGTAAAGGTATTAAACTGCTAAGCCACATTATGAAAGTTTGGGAGATAGTAGTGGAGATGAGGATGATCAGTGTGTCTATTTCCGAGAAATAGCTCGGATTCATGCCGAGGCGATCGACTACAATATTCACCTTGTAAGAAGATTGGTGAAGCAGTATAGGGAGAGGAAGAGGGACTTGCATATGATGTTCATTGACCTGGAAAAAGCTTACGACAAGGTCCCAAAGGAGGTTTTGTGGAGGTGTTTGGGAGGCTAGAGGTGCTCCTGTAGCATACATTAGGACGATTAAGTACATATATGATGGAGGACAGTGGGAGGAGACTCGAGACACTTCCTAGTCGTGATGGGGCTGCACTAGGAATCAGCTCTTAACCTGTTCTTATTTGCCTTGGCAATGGATGAATTGACACGACATATTCAAAGGGAGGTGTCATGGTGCATGTTATTTGTTGATGACATAATGTTAATTGACGAGACACGAGGCGCAGTTAATGTCAGGATGGAGGTTTGGATACAGGCCCTGAAGTTCAAAAGTTTCAACTTGAGAGGGATTAAAACAGAATACTTGGGGTGCAAGTTTAGTGACATAACTCGTGAAGCTGAGAAAGTGAAAGTGAGGCTTGATACACAAGGCATCCTCAAGAAAGAAAGTTTCAAGTACCGTGGGTCAGTAATCCAAGTTAATAGGGAGATTGACGATGATAACACACATTGTATTGGAGCGGGGTGAATGAGATAGAGGTTTGCATCCGGTGTATTGTGTGATAAGAATGTACCACAAAGACTTAAAGGTAATTTTATAGAGTGATGGTTAAACCGGCTATGTCGCATGTGGCGGAGGTGTTGGCCTGTTTAGAATTCTCATGTCCAGAAGATGAGAGTAGCGAAAATGAGGATGGTAAGATGAATGTGCAGGCATACTAGGAAAGATAGGGTCAGAAACGAAGATATTTGGGACAAGGCGGGGTGGCCTCCATAGTGGACCAGATAAGGGAAGTAAGGTCGTGATAGTTTGGGCATGTGAAGAGGAGATGCACAGACGTCCGAATGGGGAGGTGTGAGAGGCTGACAATGGTGGGTCTAAGGAGAGGTAGAGGAAGGCCGAAGAAAAATTAGGGAGAGGCGAATAGGTAGGACATGACACATCTTCAACTTACCGAGGACATACTCTTGATAGGAGAGTGTGAAGATTGAGGATTAGGGTGGAAGTTAGTGGGAAGTCGAGCGTTTTTCCTTTCCATACCGGTAGTTTAGTACTATTCTAGTATTTTCTTATTCTTAGATCTTGGTACTTTCTTTTCCACGACTTCTTCAGTACTATATTTCTTTTTCTTTAATGTTGTGATTTTGCTTGCCTTGAGCCGAGGGTCTATCAGGATACAAGATAGAGTAAGGTCTGCGTACACACTAGCCTCCCCAGACTTCACTTGTGGGATATGTTTTTGTTGTTGTTGTTGTAGTATATCATGGGCACATTAGTGGTCCTCGTGCAATTCTGTTTCTAGTTTGTACCTAGATGTGGAGTCTGCCATACGCAAGGACTCTATGCATACTAGCAATGCTGATACTTTGCAACAACTTAGTTATGTTTACATACTATATGCCACACTCATACAAGTCAAGTTATTGTGCTATTCGATCTAGGACTGTTTCTTCCTACCACTCTCGGCGGCGTTTGAACAGGTTATGAAATATTTCTTCCATGATTTTCTTCACTTTTTTTTGGATAAAATACAAAGGAAGTCAAATACTAACTGCCAGGTTTCCCTTTCAATATTCCTCGACTTTTCAGTTAAAAACATTATTAATTATATAAATTTGTAGCTGAAAGCATGTAATAAGCTAGCATTCAGAGATAGGTACAACTGTTCAATTAATGAGCAGACAGTCTCAAGTGATATTGTTTTTTTCTCTTTTACTAGGGAGGCAAAATATATCCAAAATGTTAAAGCGTTATTTGATCTTTGATGCTGATGCGGAAACAACTCAATAGCAAAGACCTATAAGAAACAGAGATCAATTGAGGCTTTATCCTATTTACTCATCGCCGTTTCGCATAAAGGTTTTCACAATTAGCAATAGATTAATTATACAACATCCGATAAAATAAAAAGGTTTTCAGAAACAGAAAGGACCTCAAGTCATATCTTCTCCGTTTCGCATAAAGGCGTTCAATATTAGCAATAGATTAATTATACAAGATCCAATAAAATAAAAAGGTTTTAAGAAACAGAAAGGACCTTCAGTCATGTTTGGAACAAAATTGATGCATTTGGCTTCACACTAAAGTAGAGCATGTGATTCTTCACAGACTTTCTCTAATATGAAGGAGTGTGTGAGTTCTATTTAGAAAAACAAATTCCTCTCGTAACAACTTCAACGCCATATCATCTCCTTTTTTTACCTCTTCTTAATATGCCAGAGCCATACCTACATCAGTTGGGTCAAGATCTCTGATCTCCCAAGGATATATTATTACTGGGATACTCTACCCTTTGTCTTAATGTTTCAATTGGATGCTCAAATTCTTTCCCACATTATCATATCTAAATTTTGGTGAGCCCAGCTTCTCGGCAAACAGTTTCGTTATGCTTGCCGTGCAGTTGCTATTGTATCTACCTATTTTCAGCTGCATTGCGCTTCTTTCTCAATTCAATTCATTTAGCAACTAACTCTACTCATGGGTCCACCTCTCAACTTACTAAGTCCACTTTTTCTGCTCCAAGCTTCCTCATACTCCAGGCCTACTCTTCACTCTGTTAAGCCTCCTTAAAAATCAAGCCCATCAAGAAACAAGAAACAACAACAACAACAACCCAGTATAATCCCACTAGTGGGGTCAGGGGAGGGTAGTGTATACGCAGACCTTACCCCTACCATGGGGAGAGGCTGTTTCCAATAGACCCTTGGCATGTTTCCCATCAAGAAACAAGAAAATAAACGAAAAATGTACTGTCAACCTATAAAATCTAAATCCAGGCTATACATTCAGGAAGGTTTTAGAGATATACAATGTTCCACATAAGTTATATAAGGGCTTACAGAGAGTCTTAAATTAAAATGGTTACGGTCAATCCACTCATTTCCTTAGTTGTGGCTGGATACTCATATTTTTATAACTAACAATCCTTTCTAACCTATCAACAAGTTAAATAACTTGGCCTTGATAAAAGCAATTAAACTACAGAAGCAGTGGATGGATGCTCCCATGCAGGGGACTACAAGTCTAAGACCCAGCAACATCTAACACCAAGGAAGACAAGTAATTAAAAGAACAGAAGAAAATTCATCAAGTATCAAACAAAAATGAAAAGGGAAGCATCATCCAGATATAGATAACTGCTCCAACCAAATTAACGAAAAAAACAGCAGATCAGAACTAGTAAATCCAATTATAGTTTTTTAGCATACAAGATAAAAGATCCATCATCAATCATAATAAACCTGTAATAGCAGAAGAATGATGATAACCAGCTGAAACTTTTACAATTTCTTTGGGTAGTCCAGCAACTTCAAGTGGTTCCTATAAAAAAAATATCCCAGGCCAGCTTAGTTAAACCAAAAGTTTAATGTTGTGGCTGAGACAACTGGCTTAGCCAAGAAACACAAGTATGACAGTTAGTGACAGAGACTCAAGGTACAGCGTTTTGCCTTATGAGACAACTTAATCTCGAATAAGACTCTGCATTGCTTATATGACAAATGTCAAAATGGATTTAACAAGGTCCTGGACTTCTTTTGGGAGTTGTGTGCCCCTTTTTGGGTTTTTTTTTTTTTTTTTTTTTTTTGGGGGGGGGAGGGGGGGAACCAAATAAACCTTTTGACATTTCATAGTAGGAAAGTTGAAGGGGAGCCTTGGCGTAACCGGTAAAGTTGTTGCCATGTGACCAGGAGGTCACGGGTTCGAGCCGTGGAAACAGCCTCTTGCAGAAATACAGGGTAAGGTTGCGTACGATAGACCCTTGTGGTCCGGCCCTTCCCCGGACCGCACGCATAGCGGGAGCTTAGTGCACCGGGCTGCCCTTTTATAGTAGGAAAAATAACGTCCTTGGTTTCGAGGAGAAGGTCAAGAGCAAGACCCAACCCTAGTTGGAACCAAAAACCCTAAAATCAGACCCCAACTAGTATCGGGTCTCGTTAATTGGAAGAGAAGAAGGCGAAGAGGAGAGTTATGGGTTTTGAGCAGGTAAATATCTCACATGAGCTACTGTATCTGTTAAATCTTAATAATCGATTCAAGGAGGGACAAAAAGTCCACCAATTTAAAAAAATGAGGACTATTGGGCCTTTTGTTCCTAATATTATCTCTAAATTACTAATCACCGTTTTGTTTCTGCTATAGAACTCCGCACAACTAATACTTGCATACTTAAGTAAGAACTTTTGAATTAGTTCAATTGAGATACAATGTGGAATAAAAGTACGTGTATTAGCAATACACAGATAAAGCTAATTCTTCATCTTGGGATTGCAATCACTAGCTTACCTCCCTGGCTCTCTCCACGTCACCACTAGTTCCAAAAGCTCACCCTCTCACTCTTTTTCAGGGTGAGGGCAGGGGAGAGGCGGATGAGGGGATATATAATTCTTCCTTATACACCAAACACACTCGTGCCTAATAGTGCGTGGACTGGCTTACAAGAATATATACCTCCCATGAGGATGGGAAAGACATGAGCTCCTCAAAGCCATTTGCAATATTTTGCTTACACCAAGAAACGACTGATATAAACACATACGCTATAATCTTTACAGTCTATGCAATTATCTTTCGAACATCCTGATTCCTTTTCGGACACCTACACATGAAGCACATAGGTACTTTTCCCACCCTCTCTCCTCTCCCCACTTCCCGCTTCAAAGCTAACACCTTTAACAAGTTCTCCCTCCCTCCATCACCTCTCTCCACAAGGCACACGTATCAGAAATCACCTGTTCAGTTCGTCATTCCCTCTCACACCCATATTTCACCCTGTCACGTTTAATGATACATCTTTTTCCTTTAACAAGGTGGTATTAGTTTTTCTACTTGATTAGCCTCCCAGCGGACTTCCCTCTAGGATTGTTCCACTACGTTCACAACAGAATCAGGTTTAAGCAACAAGGATATGAAATATCAGGCAGACCAAACAAAGATGACCTCTATTGGATATAAAAATATTTCTGGCACCTTGCAATGTGCTTTGCCCCTAAAGGTAGGCTCAAATAAGTAACAGGGAGCAGGGGAACCCTTTCATGACAATGATCCTTTGTTTTTATAAATCTCTTTCCTGACGAACACAAAGAGCATAGTAGAGGAAAGATCTCTTCGCATCAAGCCTCCTTTAATATAACTATTACCTAAATTATAGAGAATTTTACTGTAAAGACAAATCTTTTGACCTAACCTCCGCTATTTCCCAACACTTTTGCCCAGTCAACACCTTTGGTGTTTCCATCCATCCTAATGAACTGCAAGTCTCTGATTTGTAAAGCGTCTAGGATTAGATTAAGCATCTGGCAAGTTAGAGCAAAGATAAGCACATGATACCCACAGGGAATCAAATGACCAAATAAACCCGGTATAAATGTTATCTTGCAGGAATCTTCATGTATCACAGAACTTCTTGGTTCTTCTACTAACTGCGGGTGAACACATATTTTCTTCAAGAAAGTTTAGCCAAAGTCTGAGAGGGCCCTTTTTTAATTTTTTGAAACTGGTAATGTTCAGTCTGAGTGGGCGATCTTCCCCTTCAAGAAATTTGTGTAGAGTTCCCGCTGAGATTTCGTCAATTTAAGCCACACAGTAATCTCATTTTTCTTCATACTTCCATCAGGAAATACTTCTTCAAACGTCGCAGAAGATATGGTTCAATCTTTTGCCCAAGTTTCTTTGCAGTTTCTGAGCTCCAATGCTTTACTCTGGGAGAAGCATTTTCATCACTTCCATGAAGAATGGGATCCTTATAAATCTTCTTAAACCAGTTTTTGTCACTCGGCAGCTTAGGGTAGCAGAAGTTGAATAAAGCCCATATTTCCTCAAGGTTGTTTTGAATGGGTGTGCCAGTCACAATGATCACAATCAATCTTACGCACACTTTCAGCCACCAGTGCATTGGGATTCTTTATGCAATGCCCCTCATCAAGAATCATATAATCCCACCGACCATGACAAAAAGACTTTACATAAATTCTTAAAAGATTGTAGGTTATGAGAAGAAAACCTTTGCCCTGAAGAACTTGTTGAAGAATATCATCCCGGATAGCTAGCCTTTGACGAAAATATTTCTCTACTGAAACATAATACACATCTCTGAACTTGTCAGCCCATTGGTTCATCAAAGTTGCTGGAGCAACAATCAAAATCCTCTCGATAAGCCCTGAATTGTATAATCCGGCTAAGAAGCCGCAAATCTGTCCCGTCTTTCCGAGACCCATATCAACGCCTAATATCCTACCTTTACCCTGAGTATGAAGCGAGCAAAACCACTCCATATCAAAGCGTTGATGAAGATACAGTTCTAATTCCCGGAGAAATGTTGTTAATAACCACACTACTAAGATCTCTTTTCTACTTTTTCATTGTCCCAGGAGGTTGTCGTTTGGACTCTTTTTTATCCTTTGATTCAACATGAACTAATTTACACCCCGGAGTTGTTTCTTATTATGGTAAAGTGTCTTTCTTTGGATTGGAGAGTAAGCTTTTTATTGTTTCTTATGACACTTGGTTATACCATAAAAGTGCGCACTTTGTTGAGCATTTTACAAAATTGTACTTTTGATGGAAGTATGGGACTTTCCACTCTCTTGATTCTTCTCATGGGTATTATTTTCGTTATAGTCAAGTTTGTGTCATTGGTGTTAAAGATGTGTTCTTTCTAGATTATGACTCTTGGCTATATCATAAGAGTGTTACTTTTGAGTGCAAGGTTGAGAACTTTGATCTTTTAGCTTGGATATACAATGCTTTGATTGTGATTGGCTTGGTACTTATGTTTGCCCCTTTCTTGGTTTTGCAAGGTCCAAATTCGAGGACGAATTTCTTTCGGGGGATGACACGAGCCGGATGAGCACGCTTAATGAGGAGGATTTCCTAGTCAACATCGTAGCATTGGAGTGCTTTAAAGGAATCAAGATCAAGAAGGCTATATTGGCAATTTAGCTATTTAGGCTAGTCTTATAATTTAGGTCTACTTAGCTTCCTTACTAGTCTAAGGGTATTTTAGTAATCTAGCCTAAATAGCACTCTAGAATAAATAGTCCCTCCTCTCATTTTGATAGGGAGTTTTTGATGATGGATTGATAAAACAAAGACCAAACCTTGAGAGGTTTAAGGTATCTTTTATTTCTCTTTATTTACCATGTTTTTAGATTATCTATGTTAGGTTTATCATGTATGAGTTCATGTTCATACTCTTGTATTATCTCTTGTATTTGAATGTTAATTCATTGTTCTAGTTAATATATCTTCTAGGGGCTTTGGATTGCATTCCGTGTTCTTGATACGATTTTTCCGTATCATTTTCCAAGCCCAACACAATAAAACTGTAATATATTTTTTTTTTTAAAAAGGGCTCGTGCACAAAGTATCCCGCATACAGTACATATATGGGCTGGAGAGGGCTGGAGATCTGGAAAATTTCCTTGATTATATATCCTCCACCAACAACAACAAAAAAAAACCAGTGCAATCCCACATGTGGAGTCTGGGGAGGGTAGTGTGAACGCAAACCTTACCCCAACCTTATGAAGGAAGAGAGGTTGATTCTGATACACATATCGTCCACCACAACTTTCATAACATTGTCATCATTATTTATATCCCTCCCAAGTTCTCCATAGTACGAAGGCCTTTGGAGCCATCTCACACCACCCACAACTCATAACCCATCCCACCATAGTATTGGAACCAAGTGAAGCTTGAAAGCATAAAATCTAACAGCAAAACCCAATGTTGCAACAAATGGTTGTGAGTACTATATAATTATTGTATGATTTCAAAAATGTCTTCAGTTAATTGATGAAGTTATGTCCTATCCAAATACTACATACTTATTATATGATTAAAAACTATGTTCAATTAATTGATGAAGTTATGTTTCTAACCTATCCAAAGTATGAAATTGTATCAAAAAGGTCAGGATAGCATAC
The DNA here is from genome assembly GCA_005239495.1 of Nicotiana undulata. NCBI lineage: Eukaryota > Viridiplantae > Streptophyta > Magnoliopsida > Solanales > Solanaceae > Nicotiana > Nicotiana undulata. The sequence goes on along the minus strand of ML258809.1, from coordinate 16,712 downwards.
AATTATATAACCTCTATCATCTCCTGACACCCCTAGCTGTCCATAATCATTGAGCCCACTGGCATAAACACGGCCATTTTCTGCAAAAGTAGAGGGCAATTAATTTGTAAGTAAAGCCTCTGCTGATGCAACAGCAGTCTAAAACATTATTTTAGTGAGAGATTCTATAGGAACCGGACAATCCTATTTGGCCAAATACCTAGCTACAAACTCTTATTTCCTTACATTACATTATCTGACAACAAGTTTTATCATGACATAAAATAGATTGATGTTGGTGGACAAGTTTGAACACAATCTTCAACTAAAAAGACAAAGCTCAAAATGCACTAGAAAAATGGAAGCACATATTGACAAAATAAGATGTTATCAGAAAAAGAAAATGAAGCTACTATTGACGCTAAACGTGCATATCAAAATCTAGGGAAAACAAAAGCTAGCATTAACTATTAAATATCCGCAAAAACTTTGCATCGAAATTTGATCAATCAATTAACTTGACTTAATCCCGAACTAGGTGGCTTCGACTATATTAATCTTCTATATCCATTTTGCTAAGTATCACAAAATATTCTCACCACCTCCCTAGTGCTCCCCCCCCCCCCCCCCCCCCCCCCCAAAAAAAACCCCAACAAGAAAAACTGGTAATCCTTATGTTTCAATTTAAATGACACGCTATCCTGATTAGTAAGTTCCAAAAAGAAAAACACATTTCTATATTAGAAACAATTCAACTATGAACTTTTCATTTTACACTTTACCCTTAATGAGAAGTTTTTACGACCACACAAATATCATGGCCCCACAAAGTTTTTTCTCCTTAAGCTTTTAGGACCACATGTTTTAAAAATCTTTTTTTTTTTCCCTTAAACTTTGTGTCAAGTCAAACTACATTATCTAAATTGAAACGTAGGGAGTAGAAAAAATCTGCTCTTTTTTCTTGAAGTGTTTCTTTAAAGTGGTTTCATTTTTATTTATTTTTTTGATAACTAATATTTTATTAAAAAGTAGTATCAAGAAAATACTGCAGCAAGTACAACAGAGCTAGACTAGGAACATCAGATCTCTATAAAATCTAACAAGTCTAGCAAATCCTGAAAATTAAAAACATTGTTTCCATTCTTCCAATAGTACAAATTTTGAATGCATCTATATTTTACTGCTTGAAGATGCTCCCTTTGCCCTCAAAACATCTAATATTTCTCTCTGTCCAAATTGCCAATGCAATGCGCAATGGATGGTGATCCGGATCTTCTTCTTATACGTCCCACCATAGATTGACTTCCACCACCATAGCAAACCTCTGAACTTCTCAGGAATAACACTTTGAACACCAAAAAAAGCCATAAAAATGGTCCATATCTGCCAGGTATAATGACAGTGCATAAAGAGGTCATCCACAGATTTACAGGAGTTCTCACATAGATACCATCTGCCACACATATTAAAGCCTATTCGTCTCAAATTATCTTGAGTCAAGCATGCTTCATGAGCCGCCATCCAACCAAGACAAGCCACTTTAGTAGGTGCAAATGTCTTCCACATTCGCTTCCAAGGCCACAATGTCTCTGTCTCCGAACAGATTTAATAAGTTCTCTGTAGTAAGAATTCAAAGTAACCATTCCATTCTTATTAACATTCCAACATAGTGCATCTTCCTTACCCTGATTAATATTTACTGAGAGCATTTTTTGCAAAAAAATCCACTTCGTGCATTTCCCAATCAAAGAAATTCCTCCTAAACCAGAAACTCCAACCAGTTTCATTCGAAACATCAGCTGTTAAGACATTAGTGTTACTCGCCATTCTATAAAGATGAGGGAACTGCTCCTCCAAAGGTCCTAAACCATCCCAATCGTCTTTCCACAGCCTAACGTTTTGCCCATTTCCAATCCCAATGTTGACATTCTTGCTGAATCCCCCTCCCAACCCCCAAAGACTAGCTATTTGTCTCCATACAGCTACTCCCGGTGGAGTTTTCACTGCCTTGGGAGCCCAAAGCCCCTCGGTAGACAAAATCTGCTCTCTTTGGCCCAATTTATGTAGCACACTTTCTTTTTTAGTTTATCACAGAAAAGAATGACACATTTTTATATTTAGAAATAATTATAAGTTCCAAATTTCCATTTTACCCTTATTAGGGGTCGTTTAGTTACAGGAATTAGAATACTAATCCCGGTATAAAATTTGTCATTAGGTTTATCTAGTACTTGGTTATGGGTAATTAACTAATATTGGTATGGATTTTGTACCAAAATATTTTATTTGTCTGACATTGGGTGTAGGATAATAATCCCAGAACTACTTTGTTAGCAACCAGACAAATGTCTATGGCTGCCCATTCAAACAAGGCCACATAAAATGGGACGGAGGGAGGAAAATTACATTTTCTTCTAAGAATCCCAACTGCATATGATCAAGTTAGAGAACATTTATAGAACCTGTAAGGAAGAGAGTATGAGCACCGCCACAAGCAATCTCACGGAGGTTTTGATTATGGAAAACGGAAGGAAAGAGAACCTTAGGGCGCCACTGCGACTCAAGAGTCCCATGCCCTAGCCTTCCGTAATCCCCATTTCCCCAAAGGGCTGCGAATCGCTTCCCAGTCAGCTCTGCTTCTTTGGCACCATTACTCGAAACTGAAATCCACCTCCCAAACCGTAATTCAGAAAGTTTTGTTTCGTTTTTCAGAATCGCTCGCAATGATGATCTATTTGCAAATGCTCGACCTATCATCTCTAATTGTTTTGATGGATTTGAAGTGGAAAAGGGTGAGATATTATACAGTACATCAGTCTAAAAAACTGATGGCTTCAACTGTGGCAACGTCTACTCCAGTGCTCTTCAGAATTCAAAGCGCTTACCTAACTGACACTTGTTAACGCACAATTTTCTTCTTTTTTTTTACTTTTAAATTTTAAAAAGGTGTCCACAAGGGTTAAAGAGGACATTGCACAAAATTATAAAAAGCAAAAGATAGCTTAAGATTTTCACATAGTCCGTTTGGCCATCAAATTTTTGAACTTTATTTTGGAAAAAATTTCAATTGGCCATAAAATTTTTAATTTTCACTTACAAAATCAATCTTGAATTTTTTCAAAAAACTCCAAAAAAGTTATTTGTCATTCTGTTATGCCTTTGCTCTAATAGAAGTTGTGATCATACCTTTGTTAATAACAAAAATGAGTTAGATTTCTCCTTGTTGACTAACACTAAACTATTAAAACTAATCTCCACCACTAATGCATAGTTGAAGGGCAAAATATTGGACAGTGTGGCATAGTTCAGATGCAAAGACATGCTGGGATTCATGAAAATGCTTTATTCCCCAATTCCATCAAGAGTTACTATTCATCATTAGCTTTAAACCCCCAACAAAATTTAATACTAATTTGACAAAAAAACACCCATAAACTTTTCCACCTACTGTGTTATATGAAGTTGAGTGTTGGCAGTCAAGAATTTTCGTGTCCAAAAAATGAAGTGTTGAAATAAGGATGTTGAGATGGATGTACGAGTATACTAGGCTGGATAGAATTGGAAATGAAGTTATTTGGGATAAGGTAGGCGTGGCCTCTTTGGAGAACAAGATACGGGAGGCGAGACTTGATGGTTCGGACATGTGAAGAGGAGAGACGCAGATGCACCAGTGAGGATGTGTGAGAGGTTGGCCCTAGAGTGCCTAAGGAGAAGTAAAGGTAGGCCGAAGAAGTATTGGGATAGGTGATTAGGCAAGATATGGCGTTGCTTGTTGGGTTTTGTTAGTAATAATAAAAGAGGTGTGAATGAAAAACGGTGGAAAAAGAAATGGAGGGAAATAAAATTTTGAATTAGTTCACTTTACTAATGCACTTTGTCCCTCACTAGAAGAAGGAAAGAAAATATGTGTGCTTATATAGAGAAGCACATCTTTTAGCTTTTAAAGAGTTAAGAAGAAGTGGTGTCTCGCGCCGTCGTCGTCGCTCGCTCGGCTTCGGCTTCGGTCATATGATTGATTGATAATTTTTTGGACCAAATTTATTTCTTTTTCCATTTTCTTTTCTAATATTTTTTCACGTTAGAAGATCGCAGAATCATTTCCGCGACCAACAGCTGAAGAGACACCAAACGTTCCATTCAATGGCTGAAGAAACACCTCATTAACAAACAGGTACCTTTGCACCTGTTGGGACTAAACTTTGTTGTCTATAAATAGAGAGGCTTAGCCTCATTTTCCATCACTAAAAAATCTGAAATCTATCCCCTCAATCTTATGCATTCTGCATTGGTTTTCAAAAGTAAAAAAGTAAGCATTTTGTGTGATTTGCTCCGCCATTTGAGTTCGTCGAAGTTCTGTAATTTGAAGTGTCGCTATCACAGAATAGTTATTCCGTTCTATCCTAGGATGAATTAATCAGAAACCTTGGGCATTGTGAGGAGATTAAATTCCTTAAGGAAACACAAGAAACTTGTGGGCTCGGAATTTTTCTGCTTTGTTTTTTTTTCTTAAACTAACGTTTGTTGATTTACTGGTTTTGAATACAGAGTGACAACATTGCTCCAGCTCACAAAGGACATGAGCAGGGATAGGAATGTGTAGAGATTGAGAATAAAGGTAAAGGGTTAGAATAGGTCGCCTAGCGTTGTCCTTGTCTGTAACAGTAGGTTTAGTACATGAGTTAGCACTAGTAAATTTCGTATTTCTTGATTTATGTGGTTATTGCTTTCGTTTCGACTTTCTGATTGCAATACTCATTTTTAATTTTATATCTTTGTATTTGTTTTCTTCGGTTTTAGAATTGGTGTGGTTGTTGCTGCCCTTCCTTTTATCTTTCCTAAGCCGAGGGTCTTTCGGAAACAACCTCTCTACCATCTTGAAAATGAAGGTAAGTGTAACGTCTGCTACATACTACCATCCCCAGACCTTACTTATGGAATTACATTAGGTTATTGTTGTAGTAGTATTAAACCAGCCTTTGTAGCTTTGTTGAATCATCTTTAACCTTGTGAACAAGTCCCGAAAAAAAACAGCTGAAAATTATAGAAATCTTCAAAATCTACAAAAGAAAAATAAAATGTCGGCTTTGGTACTGGTGGAGATGAAAACAAGGTAATATTGTTCAGACGTGGACTTTTGTGAATTAACGGTGGTATAGATAATGGAGTAATATGAGTGAGTGGAGATCTCGTTCAATTTCTTAATAGCTGATCATTAAATGTCAACAAGGACAAATCTCATTCGCATAAATCTAATCTCAATTTGACCTTTTGCCCAACTTCATGAAGACGTTGCTCTCTCTTTTTCCTTATTTTTGTTTCAACGGTGGTGTTGGAGAGCTGGCCAACCTAGCTCAACTATTTCACCATTAGGCAGAAAAGAAATAATCTAATATCTTTTTACATCCACTAGAATTTGAACCTTGATATCTAGGATCTGCAACACTACTTGGAAAAAAGCTGGAGTACTTTGGACATAGAAAAATGACCAATTCACCAAAACATGCCGAGGCAGGGATACAGATAACAGAAGAACCATAAGCTAGTAGCTATAATATACATGCCTCCCAAGAGAAAGCGGAAAAAAGGTATTAAAGCTGTCAATGCATGGTGAAATACAACATAAAAGAAAGATACCTTCAAGAAAATTTCAAGCAAAGCAGCTAACAAAAACTTACTACTCAGAACTACATGGGAGAAGCTAATACCGACCCACCAAAATGAAATCATTGTCATCCAAAACTTGGACATCTCTCTCCCCTATAAAGTTCTCTCGTCCAATTTCCTTAACAATTTTCACGAATTCCTCTCTCTTTGCCTTTGTAAGTGGAACATATGGAAGGCGAAAGACTGGCCTCACAACCCCAAGTTGAGCTAAAGCTGTATTTAGAGCAATGGGGTTTGGCTCATGAAACAGCCATTCCATCAAAGGCATCAGCTTTGAGTTTAAAGCAGGGTTCTTACCTCCAAACATCAGTTCTCGCATCAGACCAGGAACCAAGTTGCTGGTAACAGAAATAACTCCAGTAGCACCATAATCCCACCTTGAAACATGGCATTCATCATCATTGCCACTCCAAACGACAATCCCGTTACTTGTATACTGCTCCACCCTATCATTTCCAACACACTCTTTGACACCAGCAAGGTTAGGGCTCTTTGCCACTGTCTGAATTACACGTGGGGGGATGTCTTGACCAGTTCGTGATGGCACATTATAAATGATAGTAGGGCCCATAGGAAGCACGCTTTCAAAGTGAGAAATCAAACCCTCTAAGGAGGTCTTGCCATAGTAGGGATTAATGTGAAGAGCTGCATGCATACCCACAGCAAATCCCTGTTCAGTTGCATGGATTGCTTCCCTTGTGGAGTTGCTTCCAGTGTTCCCGATGACTTTGATTGACCCTCCAAAACAATTGACTGTGTGACCAATGAGCATGATGTGTTCATCCCAGCTCATCAATTGACCTTCACCTGTAGTGCCACCAACAATCACACCCTCAGCGCCATTTTCGATTTGCAAATTTACTAACGTGTCATAAGCTTCAAGATCAAATCTGCCATCCGGTAGATATGGGGTTTTGATTGCAGTGATCAATCGAAGTGCTTTTATGTCATCGGCAAACGTCCTGCATAAGAGAAGGTCAGCTGAATCCATGTAAACATTGCGTCTTCATGTATCTCTTACAAAGTATTTGATGCTCATATTCAATTAATAGCTGATCATTTTAACTAAAGTTACAAGTTTATCCATTTCCCATGCATGTATCATCTATTGCTGCTAATAGGTAATCAGAATAAGAAGATAATGAGTGGGCCCATTTTTCTCAAAAACAGCAATATGCTAATACCTAAGCATAAAATAGTATAGTTCCTAACAATATTTGTTCACAGAAGACAAACGATATGAAATCCAGAGGTGACCTCACTACAAGGCTAGGAATAACACACCAATCACAAGAACCATTCATCAAATCTCTCTCTCTCACAATTGAGAGCAACAATAAAACTATGCTCAAGGCACCACCAGTGCCTTCTATTAATCCCTTCTTCCATAATAAAACGTTTTGCTAGCTCTGAAACTGTCAACTATACTATTAAGTCAACTGTGTCTTGCTATGATGGTTAACATACTTTTCTTTTGTAAGTATAAATTGTGAATATATTACATTTGTTTTCCTACCAAACACTTTCTTCAAATAGAATTAACTGTCCCTTTCCTTTTAAACCACCTGCAGCCTGTGGCTTTTCATAACATTTTTTCCTTCTACAACTCTGGCAATAATCATATGTTAATTGCATTAATATGTCAATAATCAGATACACTTGTGTTTTCCCAAAGAAACTGTAAGCTCATTGAAGCAACTCCCCCTCCCCCCGAACCCCACACACACCAAAAGAAAGAAAGAATCAAGCACTAGCTTAAGCATCAAGTTGCAACGTTAAGGCTCTCTAGCATACACAAACAAGCAGCACCAAAAGTGGCGTGAATCCAATATGCACAGACCGGTTGAATTAGTGTGCACTTCAACCCGTCAACTGAGCAACACCAAATTAGATGTTATTTACCAAATCAACTCGGAATAATAAGATAAGAAGGAAAGAGAAGGAAAAGGAAAAACCTCTTTTATGCCGAGATTACATAACCCCAAATCAACTCTATAGAAATCCCTAAGAAACTAAAATTGCATATTACCTATTTTTAACTTCATTACTGCGCATTGGGAGATGGAAACTTGGAATTACTGCTGCTCTCGGGGAGCTCCATCTTGTAGTCCTCCTGCTCACAAATGGAAACAGTAATTATTTACCAGTACGTAATTAACCCCTCAACTTATCAATTTTCTGACTGTAGTAAGCTAAGAACTTGACCATCATCGGCAGAATCAAATGAACTTGACTTTCATCGGCAGAATCAAATGAACTTGTCTTCACAAAAGGACGGTAAAACACAAAAATTAAATGAAAACAATTTTATTTTTGCCCTCTACAAGAATCATCTCATAACAGCTTGTTTGGACGGTTGTTATCCATTTGTATTGTATTGTATTGTCGTCTTAAATACGATGTTCTTTCTTCCGAAAAATCAATTCTAATAGGATTGACGAATTTGCCTCCGGCAACATACCTCTTCGTTCCGGCAGCTTCAATGCTATCTGCTACGAAATGGCAGCGACCTATAATTGACGATGACATTTCCCCTTCCCGGAGACGCAAATGGCGATAACGTAAATGGCGATATGAAATGCGCCGACGGCGAATGAGAGAGGCGGCAGAGAGAGGACGCGTTAAAGAGACCAGGTAAGAGCGCTTAGGTTATACTATATGCTATTCTATTCTATGATAGAATTTATAGCACCCCTTTTAAAAATATTTTTGCCAAAATATAAAAACCATTTAGACTACATATTAATAGAAACCTTTTTTTTTCTAATCAACGACACCTCCATCATTATTGGAGGGTTTAGGTCGATCTCTAAAAATATAATCGTATTTATATAAAATTCCAATGTAGGACTATGGAATACCATGTGAAAAATTGAAAGAATATACTTTTACTGGTGTATACTAGTGTATCTATATCTATCTATATATACTATATTATATTAAAAGCATGAAGGCCTTTATCGAAATATTGTTCGCCTTTTTTACCATTTAAAATAAGAGTTTATAATGGATAAAATAGTCATTTAAGCTACTCTCCTAATATTAAAATTTTGAAATCAATTAAAAATTTACCTTATAAAAATTCAATTAAAATGTTTTGTTCTTTTTCCCTTTCAAGCACTTGGTGCTCACTGTCTTTCGCCGGCAACTTGTAGTTTGTTACATTTTTTGTAGAGTTCAACTATTATTTTCTCTCATAGTCTTATTATTTCACTATTTTTTGTTTTTTCTTTATTTTTTTATTATTGAAATTTTTAATAATATGAAGAAAAGCATTTTTATTTTTCATAATAATTACACTTAAATATTTTAAAATTGGGATGAGCTAATATAAGAATATGAAAGGTAAAGACTTATTCTTTCAGTGTTGAAAACAAATTGTTACTTTTCTAATTAACTAATTAGAATTCAGTTCAATTAAAAAAATATCATGTTTATTATCATGTGTGTGTAAAATTCTTATTTTTACCTAGCCTGTTTTTTTTAACAACAATAAATTTTATTATAAATATAAGTGTGGGTAAAATTTATTTATTCATATTCAAACTTAATACAATAAATGGAGAGCATCAAATTGAAAGACATTTAATTTGATAGGAGTTACCCGACATTATAAAAGTTGGCGCAACAAAATTTGAAATTGAATATGTAAAAGGCAAAAAACGTATCAAGAAGACCCAAAAAAAAATGGTAACAACGAAGACCTAATAACTTATAAAAAATTAAAATTGAAAAGTTAATATTATTCTTTAAATAGTATAAGCTCTAGCTCTTTTTATTTTGTGCCAGAATTTCATTTTTGTGTAAACACGAAGCAACATGTGGTGACACATTATTTAATATTTAGTTCAAAATATTTAATCGAAACTATTTTAATTTAATTAAAACACAATATTAATACTCTCTTCGTTCACTTTTAGATATCCATATTTGACTTTGCACGTCCTTTAAGAAAAAATAAATGAAGTATATTCACAATTTTACCCATAACAATAATATCATTTTCAAAAGTATTGAAAAATAATTTGGGAAATGAGTAGTTAATGATACGAGTAAAACAAAAAGAAAAGAATTCCTTCCTCTGATTTAGTATAGCGGACAAGTAAAAGTGTAAATGTATTTTTAGTATAGTGGACAAACAAAAGTGAATGAAGGAACTATTATTTTTATGATGAAAAATATATTTTATCAACAATTTTTATTATTGACGTAATAAACATGTGTATTTGCACGTACACTGAGACTAATAAATATAAAATTTAAACACCATACAAATATTAATAAATGTGATTGAGTTATAAAATTTTAGAAAAGAACAAGCGTATTTAGCCTACTTAATTAAGGAAAAATTGTGTCAAACAAAAGTACTCTATTGCTTTAACATGTCCTGAGCTGTGCAGTTATTTAAGTAGCTTAGATATAAAATAGTAATAATATATTGATTTGTACACAAATATTATACAATAATTCAATATTCTTCATGGCCTTTAAAAAATAAATTTTATTAATACGATATTGTAAAACAATTTATGAATTACAGAGAAGTTTAAATTTGCTGCAGTAAGGATATAAAAAAAATTCTATTTATTGTTGAAGTTTAAATCTCAAAGTTAAAGCGTCTCAAGCATCTACAAAAAGAAATTTGTTTACCACTAAACAATGTATTATTTTGTTATCTGATTGATATTTGTTCTTCATCATGACAAGATTGAGAGCTACGCAATTTAGTTTAAGACTATTTCTTTTTGTACAGAATTGCTTATGTTGCATAATTAGATAAGAAAGAAATTTACACAAAATAATTAAATAATCAAATTTTCTATATCTCCGCGGTTCGCCCTTCCTTCCTTGAATTATTCGGTCATGCACTATTTATTGAATACAATAAAATTCATTTCCACCCTATCGTAGTTCTCAATCATTTCGTGGCATCGGGCGTGACTGGACCATCTCCGATGAGGGGAGTTAATGCACAGGAAAGAAGCTTAGATAAAAAGAATACGTTCTTGCATCGCTTTTTTTCTAGAAAGCTCGACCAGCGATAAAAAGTATTTAGCCGAAGCCAAAAAGAGAGTGAAAGCAGTTTTGTTGTTGGAATCCTTTTTTTTGAAGAATGTGTTAATGGTCGAGTAACAAATAAGAGTAGTAGATCATATTCGATGAAAGCAAAAATAAAAAATAAAAAGAATAATTGGAATCCATAGTTGTGGATCTCGATCCAAAGGTTCTTTCTTGATCTAGTTACAAGGATGTGGCATACTGGAAAGAAAAAATGTAGAACCTAATAGAAATTATTACTAGTTGGAACAAAAAAGAAGAAGAAAAAAGATTTTTCAAGCGATTGTGTGATAACTTTTTCTTCTTCTCAATCATTCAAGATATTATGTGAATTAATATAGATGACTCGTTGGGCAGTCGGAATGGGACTTATTTGGGAAAAAAGAACTTGAATAAGTTTGTTTTTCTGAAGGAGTCGTCATTTCCTATCAGGAACGCTGTGTCTTTTTCAATCTCGGCGTATTTCGGATGCTTGAAGGCCCCGCTGACACAAAGTGGTTTAGAAAGATTATTCTTTATCGATGGTGATCGGTCATGGTATCCATATCATTGCTTCTTTTTCGGCCAAATCCTGATTTCGTTTTGCTTCTCCCGATCGTCGAGCCTGATCGACTCGACTCTTTTCCCTGTCCCCCACAAGGGTACGCACCTAGTAGCTGCGAGCCTAAGATCAAAGGTAGTTCCAAAAAGGAGTTCCCTATTTCCAACTTGATAAAGTAAAGTCTCAGTGCCAGTTGTAATGTTAGGAAAGCCATGTATGATGAAATCCTCTTTTCGAATAGGAATTAATTCGATCTCATTATTAGAATATTCAGATTCAACTGAATATACTGTTTTTCAAGAAGGAATCGCCATCACTAGTGGAAATTAAATTTAAATAAGGAAAGACTTAATGCACAAAATTTATTTGGTTTAATATTTCTAAATATTCTGAATATAATTTAATTTTATCTAGTGTAAAAATTATTTTAAAGGGTAAAAAGAAGAAGAATATTTTGCTAAAAAATATCGTGCTTTTACTATAATAAAGATTATAAAAGATTTAATTTATATGCACATATTCTTGTATTATTAGTCAATTAACTGGTCATAATTGTTTGACTTTTGTATCTCGTACGACTAACCACCTAGGTATAACATCTAATGCACAGACTATTTTCCAAAAAGTTAATGCTCTACGTAACCGTAGAAAGAGTACAGAAAGGCAATTTAGTCGAGTAAACCTCATAACTAATGCTACTAAATAATTTTCTTAATGAATACGTCCAAATCCTAAAAGGATAGAGTAGTTGGCTAAAGACTTATGTTATAAGGTTGTTGCTGGCAAAGGTTAATGTTCTTATAAGTGGCTTAGAGGGTGTGTTATAAGCCGGTCAAACTGGCTTATAAGTATTCAAAGTGTTTATAAGTTAAAATAAGTCATAAGTCATAAGTTGGTCACCCTCAATTTATGGTTTTTCAACTTATACGCACTTTTAGTTTGACTAACACTTTTACTTATTTATCTTTAATAATATTTTTTAGTTCACAAAATATTTTTCCCAAAATAATTTCTTGACTTTCTCTTCATTCCATATTTGTTGCCAATTATTTTCTTTACAAAGAATTTTTTTAATTTATAATCTTTTGAAAAATATTCAAGGGTATTTTAGTCATTTTAACAAAAGAATAGATTATGAGCACTTTTTATCAAACACATCAACTGCTTATTACTAGTTTCAGAACTTTTATCCAAACACGTAAATGTTTATTTTAAAAATCAATTTCAGCACTTAAATTTTTTTTTTAGCACTTCAACCTTATCAGCTATTTACAATCAGTTAATCTAAACGGGCTCTTAATACTCCCTCCGATCCATAATAAGTGACATTTTGACCTTTTTATTTTGGTCCAAAATAAGTGCGTCTTACATAATTAAGAAGGAATTAACCTTATTTTTCCAAAATTTATCATTTATTTACATATCCCACTGTGTCAAGGTAATATTAACATTTAATTAAAAGTAATAGAGTGAATACATCTTTTTTTTCCTCTAGAATTCGTATTTTTTTAATAGGTATGTTAAAGTCTAAAAAGTCATTCATTATGGATAGGAGAGAATATTTACTTGTATGCTTTCACAATTTGTCTTTGGAAAAATCCTTTTGGCCACACTGTTTTTGGCCAGATTGACCCAAATAGGGTCATTTAGGTAATTTTACGCCCCAATTAGGGTTTCATGCATATTTCTATACCGATAATACCCTTTCAGTTAATTTTGAATATTCTCTCTCACCATTTAATATTTGTCTTCTCAATACATGGAAGATCTCAAAAGTTCAAACCCTATTTTCCATAAAACTTTTATTTTATTTTTTTACGTATTTCCAACCTCTTTTTTTTTTGTAGTATACACCATATAATTCGAAATAATTCATCTATATATATATGTATTTGATTGTGTATTTCGTATATTTTTTAGTATAATAAGGTCTTCAAAGCCTACTATTTAAACAAACCTAGATGGCCGAAACCCTGCTTAAACAAACCATTTTTTGCCGAAAACATACTTAAACAAACTTTCATTTAAACTCCTATCCTCTTCTAAATGTTAGTTAATAGATTAAGGATGCATTCGAAGAAGAATAGTGCTTCAAAAGTATATGTTGTATTTTCTGATAAAAGATCAGGAATATACTCATTGAGTGAATGTTCTCCTATTGTTATCGGGGTTAAGCGTAGCATCTTCAAGTATTTTAAGTCTCACGATGCGTCCATATCGGCGTTCGATGAATTTGAAAAATCTGCTGAAGGTAAACAAAAACTCAAATCTATGGTGTTTGTTATTTTTTGTGGTAAGAACCCGGGAATATACAAATGTTGGTCTGAGTGTGTTAAATTGCTTGTTGGAGTCGAGGGTAGGTACTTTCATGCTTTCCGATATTATGATGAAGCCTTCAACAAATTTAAAAAAATTAGTTGTTCACAGGAAAAGTCATCTTCAAGCTCGACCGTTGAAGAAAGTGAAGAAGTGGTAACAAATGAAAGTGCAGCAAGTGATATTTTGTCTGCTATGTTAGCGGGCATATTATTAGGTTGAAGTTATCTGAAAATGTTGGAAAGTAATTATGTCAGTTTTAGGTCTTATGTTATCTTGTGTTAAAAAAGTGTTTGTTATTTCTCTTTGGCGTGCAAGAATGTTTCCCTTTGTTTTTACTTTTGAATATCAAGTATTATAATGAAGTTGGGCATGATTATTTTATGTTTACTTTCTTCATTATATATGAAGTTCGAATTTTGTGACTTCTTTAGCATTTCGATCATGTTTAACCTTTGGTGTGATCTTTGTTTGATAATTAACTTTTGAATTATAATTTTCTTGTACGTACTGATATCATTGCATGGCATTCATATGCTATCACATGAGTTAATTTTTCCGTTAGGCAAACATATTAAACATGGGCTAAGATATAGTCTTTAATTCAAAATATTCTTTAATTAAATGTAGTAATTCAATCATGTATATCTAATAATTAAAACTATTCCAATTTATTTATTTTTCTCCTCATAAATCACATGCTTTTAGGCTCTCTTGTTTTAATTGGGAGGCAGTGAGCCTACAAGTGACCAAGGTATTGAATAATTTGAGTAGCATAATCTTTTTTTTTCTTCCTCAAGTTTTTCTCAAACTCCCAGTTTCGATAATCTTAGGCATCTTATTAAGGTTTTGCTTTATGCCACCGTATTAATTGAGCCGCCTCTGAATTTATGCATCTTCTTTCGTTTTGATTTTCTGAGATATCCCTTAATTTTTCATTAATTTAATGAAATAGAATTTTTACCTAAACTATGTTAGTATTTCTTTTCTAGCTATTCTTCTTTAATTTATTCTTTTAATAATAGAGTGATAATTTTTATATTGTTATATATAGGAAAAATGGCCATATTTATACCTCAAAAAAGGGTATTTCTTTTGGGTCGATAATATTTGGAACCAGGAAATAAAGGAATCAGAAATAATTTAAAACATGCAGCAAAAAATAAGAATAAAATTAAAGAAAGCAGAAGAAATACTAAATAGATATTTTCATTTATTAATTGAACCACTTTTCAACATAATCCAAATAATATTTGGAAGATACTTTTAGCATACAATGCTACATGGCATGCATAACAAAAACAACTTAAAAACCCAATCTTTTACTACTCTACTCAGTCTTTTGATTAACAGATTTTGAAGCTTTAGAAGCGGCTTTGGTGTCACTGCTTATTACGATAACATGAGTATCAGGTTCTTCATCCTGCTCAGCGAGCAGTTTCTCAAGCATATCATAACAAGAAGTGAGAGGGTATGAATCAAGAAGAAGTCATTTCACATAGTCTGCTCCAATTTTCCTAGTCAACCTAAACATCAGTAGGTTTGTCTCTGTCTTAAGATTTTTTAACTTGTTTCTTACATCATGGTAGAGGA
Organism: Nicotiana undulata; assembly: GCA_005239495.1. Taxonomy (NCBI): domain Eukaryota; kingdom Viridiplantae; phylum Streptophyta; class Magnoliopsida; order Solanales; family Solanaceae; genus Nicotiana; species Nicotiana undulata. The sequence continues at coordinate 1,561 of ML258809.1, read as the reverse complement.
TGTTGTGGTTAATGGGTGAACCATGAAGAGGTTCATCGACAACTTTCTTAGTAGGGGTTATTTCCATTGTTATTTTCACAGAATCTTGAATTAGAATAGATAATTTGAATGATGAGATTAATAATATAGTTGTATTTATAGGGTTAGGGTTAGAGTTTTCCTAATTAATTAAATCACAATCTTAAATGAAACCTTTACACTCCTCAAATAAGACTTTACATTCTTCAATGCATCCATGTACTTTACCCAAAATTCTTTTCATGAACTCTTAATCCAACCGTGAGAATATCTGGATGTTTTCCAGTAAATTTTGTCACTAAATTTATATTAGAATATTTTTTTTCCAGTAAATATTTTTCTTAATTTTCTCTTATCCGATTGGTAGGTTCTCATCCCAACTATTGAGCTTTTCAATGAAGCATTTATTATTCTCAAGCTATTTAACTTCTCAATAAAATATTTATTTTTCTCAACCGTGTTAGTAGTGAGTAGGTAGAATTAGGTTGAATTTAAGTCTTCATCTTGAAGAATTAATTTATTTCTTTTATAATAAAAATTAAAAACAGTCTTTGAAATTGATTTCATACGTAGAAAATGAAAATTGTTATAGCAACAAATCAAAAGCACTATATTTTGAATTTTTTGAATGATAACTAATTTAATATTTTTTTATAGTAATAAGAAGATTAAAATTTCCTAACATAATAAGAATATTATAGTCAATTGACACCAATCGTTATATTTTGGGATATAATTAGCAATTTAATTATGAAATATAAATAATAAGTAGATATTGATACTAGTTAATTACATTGTTGCGCTTTATATATAGTTACATTGAACGTCTATATATATGTGTATAGTAGCTAACATATAATTTCATTCATTAAGGTCATGCGTATATTGATAGCGATCATATAATTACGTTTACTATGGTTCCACTAGTCAATTGACATCAATCGTTATATTTTGGGATATAATTAGCAATTTAATTATGAAATATAAATAATAAGTAGATATTGATACTAATTAATTATATTGTTGCGATTTATATATAGTTACATTGAACGTCTATATATATGTGTATAGTAGCCAACATATAATTTCATTCATTAAGGTCATGTGTATATTGATAGCGACCATATAATTACGTTTACTATGGTTCCACTAGTCAATTGACACCAATCGTTATATTTTGGGATATAATTAGCAATTTAAATATGAAATATAAATAATAATTAGATATTGATGCTAGTTAATTACATTGTTACGCTTTATATATAGTTACATTGAACGTCTATATATATGTGTATAGTAGCCTACGTATAATTTCATTCATTAAGGTCATGCGTTATATTTAAGTTTCATAACACCAAAGTTTATACAAAACAAGCAAAATTTCAAAATCAAAAAATTCCGGACCAAATAAAACAACAATGCAATTAGGCCTACTGAGAACTCCAAATTTCAGCAATATTCTTTATTATAGTTCCAAGTTTGGTTCGGCATTGAGATCAAACAAGCTTGATTGCGATTGTGTAGCGTCAATTTGCTGCAATTA
>ML258808.1:4712-61439 GCA_005239495.1 Nicotiana undulata | reverse complement strand
CTTCTTCTTCTAGAGGGTCGTCCGCTGCTTCATCAACTGGAGAGAGATCAAGATCTTGCCGAGTCTTATCTATAGCTTCTTTAGACTTTGCAATCTCAGCATCAAGATCGAAGTCTACTTGACTCATCTCCATCAGTATATCGTGGCGAGCATTCATATATGCCCAACTCAGTCAACAGCTGTTGACTCTTCAAGCTCATTATAGTCTCTCGACCATACCTGAAGTTCAGTCTTCAAGTTATCATTTTCAGCTTCAGCAGCTTCAAGGGCGACCTTCAAAGGTGCGACTGACTCCTCCAGATTCTGGACCTTCGCCAAGGATCCATGGAGATCTTCTTGGGCTTGAGAGAGATTACGTACGAGTTCTCCAGAATACTCTTCTTTTCGCCCCAATAAGTCCTTCAAGTACCGGATCTCTCCCGTGGCTTTTGACAGCTGCTCAGCAAATGAAGATTCAAGAGCATCCTTGTCTTTATTAACTTGGCTGAAAGAAGCCTTCTCCACTGCTAGCTCTCCTTTGACGGTCTTCAGCTTCTCCTTTAAGGTATCCCTCTCATCTTCCAGAACTACCATCTCTATTTGAAGGCTTTCATATTGTGCTTTAATATCATCAAGCCCACGCAGCACTTGCAACTCTTTTTCATAATTGGAGATTCTCTTCATAAGCTCCAAACCAATAAGGTGCGTCTGCAAAAAACAGTATAACAATCAAAAGTGTTAAACTGTTAATTAAGAAACAATATATGTGCAAAAGGTCTTTTAAAAAGTACATACCTTTAAGGAATTGTGCACCACCTCATTAGCCCAAGTAAGAGATGCATGGTTGTCAAGTTTGGCTCTTTCTTAGTAGCCAATTAAAGGCTTAAGCCACATTTCCGGCTCACCGGTACTAATCTTCTTAAAGAGGCTTCCACCAGCTGGAACCTCAATCATGACCCTTCTCATCTCCCTGCTGGAAGACCCTTCTTCTATAATAGAAGGCACGGAAGTAGGGACAGAAGGAGCAGTAGAAGAGACAGAAGGGTCGGGAGCCAAAAGAGCCACAGGCGCTTCAATAGAGACGGACGGAAGGGAAACTGAGGAGATAATAGGAACTGAAGGAGGAACAACAGCAGTAACCTGGGGAGCAGAAATAGTAGCTAAGGGAATATCATCATGGTCCATGTCAAACCCTTCCTGAAACAGACGCTCGGCAGGGTCTCGAGCTGGGGACTGGGACTGAGATTGATCACGAGAAGAAGAAGGCCTGGTATCCAACACGGAAAAAAGAGGTGCGGGAGTAGACTCGTCGTCTGAAACTACCCGCCTTCTTCTCACCTGGTGCATTAAAGCACCCTCTTCTCCACCTACATCTTCCCCTCCAGAGCGGGGATCTTGGACTTTCCTTTTTGAAGCACTGGTCAGAATATCCTGGGCATGAGATAATGACATCCTCGGAAGTGATGAAGATGTCCCACGGGTAGAAAACCCTATCAGAAAAGAGAAAGAGTTAATAAAAAAAAACTCAAGTAAGAAAAGGAGTGAGAAAAACTCTACTTACCATGGGTCTTGACAATCCACTTGTACTTTGCCGAAAAGTACTTCCAGGATCTTTCCTCGGCAGGAGCAGCAGTCAACATTCTTTTTACCCAACTGCGAACGTCGGAGACATTCTCGACAACATTCATAGTTGCTGCAAATAAGAAGAAAACAGATACGGTGTTAGAAACACAAAATAATTTTATGTAAATAAAACAGGTGCGAATCAAAGTACTTACGTGCACGATTCCACTTCTCAGGGAAAGGAAGACTACTTTCACCCACTAAAACAGCAGTGGGAACAACCACGTACTTAAGGTACCAACCTCTGTCTTTGTCATCGCCAGGGGTTACTAAAACCCTCTTACTCCGGGCAACCAGAGTTAAAACCCCTTAACAGAATAAAGCAGGAGAATATAAATGCATCAGATGATGAAAGGTAAAAGGGACAGAAACCCTTGAAGCTAGAACTCTCAGACAGGCAACAACACGCCATAATAAAGGACCAACTTGTCCTAGACAAATGTTGAAAAAACGACAAAATTCTATGATAACAGGGTCAACAGGAGGCTGAAATCCTAATGTGAAAGGGTAAGTATAGACGTAAGAAAAACCCGTCTTGTAAGACGTAATTCTTTGAGTATCACTTGGCACAAGAATGGGAACATTAGACTCCCAAGAGCATTCCCTACGAACGACAGGAAGATGAACTACAGTAATGATGGTAGCATATTTCTCGACACTATCTAAAGAAGAAGCATGTTCGGCGATAAGAGAGTTTACATCTGGGAAGACTATCTCAGCAGGAATGATTTCATCAACTCTGGGTTCATGAAAATCATCCTTGTTCCTCGAAACAGAATGGGAAGATCTACCTCTCGGAGAAAACAACAACCTAGCGGAGGAAGGGGAAATTAAAGGAGAGGAAGAACCTCTAGTAGAGGTACGTCCCAGGCTCCTTAGTCGGCCACCTCTCCGAATCCTAGACGGAGCAGAAGAAGAAGCCAAAGCTTCAACGTCAATAACCTTTTCAGGTTGACCTGAGGAAGACATATTTATAAAAGCAAAGTAGAAATTCTTTCACAAAGAAAAGATTAAGTTATGGAAGTTTTTTTCGTACTAAGGAAGAAAAGAAGACGACTATTTATACCTAATGGCGACCGTCAAAACTTGTAAAGGTAATGATGGAAAGTCATAATTAAAGATGTCACTTCGGGACTGATGCAGCCGCAAAAAGCCCTAAAAGGCACCGGGTCATTTTAGAACCAATCAGAAACGAGCACGTGGAAGAAGCATTAAATGGAAGTGATGTACAACGCATGCGCTCATAAAAGAATATAAGGTTACGAGGTAAAGCGGCGGAAAAATATTCCCGCCATAAATGTGTATCCACTTACCAAGTATTATACGCTCAATATATGGCAAGTGGGGGGACTATCTGTATTGGTAAAAAATATAGCCTCATACGTGTACAAATTTTGGATGACTCAGCCAGCCAGGTGGACCAAATAAAACATCACACGTGGACACGGGATAAAAAGGTATGGTCAATGCAAGGAATTAGCCGCGGAAAGATCATCAAATAAGAAGAGACACGGTCACAACGAATCCGGACGCAATAATGGGCCGATTCAAAGATCAGCAATCAATGTCTTGTATGTTATGTAACTCCTAAAATAACAGTTACTATTCACCATTGTAACACATCATTAATGTAATAATTAATCATTAAATAGGCAATCATGACAGAAATCCAAACGTTGTACTAGGAGAATATCCTTACAAAAGGGATAAAAATGTAACAAACAAGGACATCTGATTTCTCGGATACTAAGCTATTTTATTCTTTGCATATTACTCTCGAAATTATTGCTACTTTATTCTTTATTTTACTAATTTGATTATCAGTAACCCGAGTTTATCCTAAATTAATCTTTAGTCAAAGGATCCTATTTTTTGGTTAAACAACAACATCGAAGTCGAGTACGAGGGCAACACCGTGCTCTTTAGTTTATTGTGCCGAAGCTCTTATCCTCGTCGAGGTCGGGGAACCTAGCCTTAGGTTACGATATGCAATAGAAGAATCAAATCACGAGGCCATGAATACGAGCCTAGAATTATTGGACAAAAGATGAGAAGCCGCCCTGGTTCGATTGGCCGCACAAACACAGCGAATCGAAAGGTACTACTATCGAAGATCCAATCTTCGACAATTTAAAATCGCGGACTTGGTGCTAAGAAAAGTCACCCTCAACACTCGAAATTCGAATGAAGTAAAACTAGTTCCAAACTGGGAGGGACCATAGATGGTCCTCGACAACATCGGTAAAGGATCCTACAAGCTCAGCACGATGAACAACCAACAGTTACCGAACAATTATAACGTATCACTCCTTAAACGATACTACTGCTAAGGTACGACCCTTCCAATTTTATTTATATATCAAACTAACCATTGCAGGTGTTCGGTTAGGAACACCGATATATCCTTCAACACGAAGTCTTTAGGTCTGAAAGCACGCGTTGTACTCTTTTTTCCTTAGACCGGTTTTGTCCCAATTGGGTTTTCCGGCGAGGTTTTTAATGAGGCAACCATTGATCGTGCTAACTTATAACAATTCAACAGTATACGAGGCTTCTTTACAATAATCCTCGAATATTGGTACCCTCGAATGTCAACTTTGTTGCAAGGGAATTACCTCGTGACAGCGGGGTCTCGATAGGTAAATTTTGTAAGGGTCAAATGATCGAATGAGTCGTGCCCATATGGGTTACTCGAGCCCTAACATCAAACATGTACGCATGTATAATTATCTATTGAGAGAAGTATTTTTCCTTGCCGATATCTCATACCTTAGAAAACATTTCTACTTTACAATTTCATACTCTTGATCTATTGATCTATTATGTAAAAAGGCTTAAGGGTCGATCATAACGGAAGTTCTAACAACTAACCCCACACTTGGGGACTACCGTCCAAAAAACAAACAAGATCGAATTATTAAACCTTCGAGATCATAAGACCTTAAAGGCGACCCTCGATTGTTATAAGCCACTCCACTCAGGGATTGTCACTTCGGTCAAGCTAGAAGTGAAACGGGAAAATAAGCCTAAGAGCCAAGTCCCAAATAAAAAAGGCTACGGCCGAATTAACTCGGTTCGGAGACGTCCGAATTCCGTAATAAAACAGGCCTTCGAATATTTTCATAAATTGGTTAAAAGAGCTACTCTCGGAAAAATTATAAAGGGCTTCGATAATATCAAGCCTTCTAAACTCTAATGAGTACAAAATTGTTCGAACTCTCGAACAATCCCTTATTTTAAGCCAAGGCATTACAGATTTTACAAATACAAATGATAAAAACTTTTCAAGTCGAAAAGGGGAAAAAAGCCATAAACATTCTTTATACAAAGGCCATGCTGGCCTAATACAAAATCCTAAGGGCTATTTTTTGCTTTGCGTTTGAGAGACCGTCCTCGTTCGAATAAAACCTAAGGGTTACCTTATTTCAGGTCCGAACAAGCACTCACTCAATCGCAAAAACTATACTAGTTCGATTTCGGTGAATTGCCTAAACCTCGAACCTATGAATAATAATTTCATAAGGCATAAATGAAGCACAAATTTCATAAGGCAGAAGTGAAATGAAATTTCACAAGACAAGACAGAAAGAGAAAAAGATCTTTATAAATGTCAAAAGTTGTTTACAAGGGCAACATGGCCCGATCGGAATTCTATACAAATAATCCAAAAAAGCTCCTAAGTAATAGGAAGTAATCTCGCTTAATAACACTTCGATATTTTATGAATCCCAAAAAAGGTTAACAAAAGTCAACACAAGACCGCATGCCTGAAATCTGGAACCAATACAAAAATTTGATGACCAATAGCCTGCCGAGTCCAAATATATGACTAGATTCCAAACCGAGTCCAAATCAGTACTCGAATCCTCAAAATATATTCTCTTAAAGTGTAGTCAAAACCCCAAATTCCATCTCAAATTTCATGTTTAAGTGTTAATAACTCATGTATATTCTTGAAATAATACAAAAATTAACTTAATCTTCTCCAGGAGCAACATCTTCACCCTCGGGGTCTTCTCCCCTCTCGGACCCACTCATGCTCCCGGAATCATCATCATCATATGAGGCCAATGCTTTGGCTTCGACTTCAAGCTCTTTTGCATTTTTGATCTCGGCAGCGAGATCGAAGCCACGAGTGTGGATCTCCTCGAGAGTCTCCCTTCGAGACTGGCACTTGGAATGCTTGGCAACCCAGTATGGTCGAACTTGAGCAACATTGGAAACTTCCTTTTCTCGAGCTTGAGCAGCTTCAGCGTCGGACCGGTAGAAGGCCACGATTGCCTCAACATCGGCCTTTTCCATCTCACCCTCAGATTTGGCCACTACAAATTCCGTGACCAACCTAGCCTGGAACTCCTCAATTTTTTTGGCTTGTGAAAAGCATGTCTTGGAGTTGGATTTCAGTTGAGGATAACTGAGCTCGAGCAGCCTCCTTCTTTGAGGCAAGATGGTCCATGTTTTGCTTCTATGATATGGTCTCCGCCTTCACCGCATCCACTTCTTCACGAAGTTTCCCGATTATCTCGAGCTTCTGCTGGACATGTGGGATCGAACTATTAGTCGTCACTCTCGAACCGATGTCATAAACGTCTAAGATTCTTATTACCTGCTCGATCATATCGCTTTGTTCTTTCTGAGCCATAGCTAGCTCAGCTCGAAGGCCCTTTGCTTCCTCTTCTTTTTTCTCACTGAGAAGCTTGAGGCGTTTTTCTCCTTAGTGAGCCCTTGAATTTCGGCCTCGTATAGGCTCAGTTCCCCTCGAGACCTAGAGAAAGCTTCGTGATGAAGCCCTAAAGCATACACAAATAAAAGAAAAATAATTAGGCGAAAAGAGAAAAAACACAAGAATAGAAATTGGTATTGACAAAGGGAGTTGGGGCTTACCCGATTCAAAGCTTGTTAGGCCTCGTTAAAAAGAGGCGGTGCTCCCACCTAGTCCATCAGAGCCTGGTCTTCCTCCGTGACCAGACTCCGAAGATAACTAGCCACCCTTACGGGGGCGGCAAGAAATCGTGCATCATCCGGGATCTAGACGATGATTGTTCGTTTGCACCCGGGGTTGACACTAGGGGCCGGAAACTGGATGGTCAGTCTGAAACTCGAGGAAGTTTTGCTCGAGTCTTTCTTCGGTACCTCCAAGTCACTCAGGCTAGCGGCATCGTCAACCCTAGTGAAATAATCACGGAAAGGGTCCTCTCCTCCGTGGGCTCCTTGTACGTAAGGAGTCTTCATGGACAGAGCCTCCTGAATCATTTCCTCAGAGAATGAAGGAAGAGACGGGGAGTCTCTAGTTTCTATTGCCCCAAATGGGTCTCTTGGGGAGTTCTCTCCATCTCGAGGAGCCTCGAGACCGGCCCCCACAACCTTTTCCGCCGCCTTTTCACCTCGAGGTGAGGCACATTCAGTTCCAGTCAACTCAGGGGCTCCAACTGAATCCCCCTCTTGGACCCCGTCAGATCGAGGCAGAATATTTCTAGTTTCGACCAATCTAGGGGCCTGTTGACCCTCGGTATTAGCTCGTTCTCGAGCCACCAGACCGGAATCATCCTTATTTTCAAAAAAAAAAAGGAAACTGAGTAAGCTCGAAAAGGCGTTTTAGTAAATCATCAAATACAAGCACGTGACTTACCAAGATTTTTAGCCTCCCACCGGCCCTTTGACATATCGCTCCATGCGCGCTCAACATATGTAGATGTCGAGACCAGGCTCTTGACCCAGTTATCTAGGTGAGGAACCGCACCCAGCATCCAAGAAGCAGCTACACCGAGAAAAAATGTCGATAAGGAAAAATGAAGAAGTGGAAAAGACAAACAGAAACTAATAATGGAATTATACTTACGTTTCTTATTCCATCTCTTGGGGAATGGACTGCTCTCAACCGAAATCAGGTCCGAGGTCCTCACTCGGACAAACTAACCCATCTAGCCTCGATCTTTGTCTTCATCTATACTCGAAATGTGTGTCTTGGTAGCCCGACATTGAAGTTTTATCAGCCCGCCTCGATAAAGTCGAGGGATGTATATTCTTATTAGATGATTGAGGGTGAAAGGAATCCCGTCGGTGTTGCTCACGAAGAAACGAGCAGTATCACAATTCTCCAAAAGGAGGGGTGGATTTGTCTGAGGGTTACTTGGTACTTTTTGCAGAAGTCCACGACGACTGGATCGAGGGGACCCGGCGTGAAAGGGTAAGTGTAAACACTCAAGAACCCTTTCATGTGGGTAGTGATATCTTCTTCAGGGGCCGGTATCACGACTTCTTTGTTTTCCTAGTTAAAGTCTTTTTTCACTTGTTTGAGGAAATTCTCGGATATCGAGCATATGTATCTCGATATCGGCTCGCATCGATCGAGGACCGATGAGGTTTTATCGATTTTAAAGTTAGAGCTAATAACACACACCCCGGGAACACACTCCTCAGGGCGTGGCTCCATCGTTGTTTTCTCGCCGGTCGGCCAAGATAAGGAGGTGGTTTCTTTTTGTGGAACAGACTTTGACGTTTTCGCCATTTTGTTTTGAGGGAAAGGAAGAATCGAGATGGTAATATTTGGTGTTTTAGAAAGGATCAACAATGGAACTAAAAAACTTAAAGATGAAAGCTTGAGGAATGCAAAGAATTTTGAAGATTAGACTAGAAGAGATTGAAAGTAAAGTTTGGAAGAGTGAAAAAGGGAACCTATTTATGGGTTTCTCGGCGACGGTTCAAAGACTGGTAGTGGCCGATCGTCAATATACGCACATTAAATACCAAGGGAGCTGTACCGACGGGACGTTTCGATCACCTCTGTCTCTTACGTCACGGTGCTGATGTCATGACAAATCGGGGTAAAGATCGGAGGCTCAATTTGTTTCTTGTCATTACACTCCGAAAAATGAGGGGGCTATACGTATACGGTCAAAACCGGGCTCACCCGACTCTGTTGATTAGCCGAGACCAGGATGGTGGGCCGAGGATCAACCCTGTGTTATATCGAGACATGAAGGTGTGGTACCAAGCTCGAGATTCAAAGCACCGATCGAGAATGAGACCAGTAAGGATCGAGACCAAACGGGATAGGCATCAAGCAAGACTGAAGATAGCCTGCTAACGGAAAGCCGAGATATTCGCGACCGGTCGAGGATCATGGCGGAAATCCCGGCACGAATCAAATCAAGGACGGTTATTCAACCAATCATGAGACTTCCTTCTGTATTTAGAATTGTGCCATAAGTAGAATTCCTCTACTATATAAAGGTGGTTCTAATCATTTGTAATCATCTAATTTTTGGCATAACACACCAATACAATACTCTTTTCTCTCTTAAGTCCTCTCGTTTTTTAGTTCAGTTCATATTTCTTAACTATATTCTCATCCGGTGCGAGGGCGATCTAGCTCGAAGGCCAAATCGCATTTTTATACTGGTTTGCTTTATTTCTCATTCAATTATTAACATTTATTATCATATTCATCAATTTGTGCTAGGTGAAATCACATATCCTTAAAACCACTTCTAAATTTAATTGTTATCCGATTTTAAGGATAAACAATTTCTTTCTAAGAAAAGATAGTCGGCTTTTTCGACAAAAAGAAAAGAAGAAAATACGATATTACTTTCTAAGAAAAGATAGTCGACTTTTTCAGATTGAATTTACTGTTCTTTCTTTTTTTCTACTTTTGCTTTGATCCGCGCTAACATGCATGGCTACATTGTGGAATATTTCAATATAATACAGGAATATTATCTAAAATCATTGAGTGATACGTTGTGATGACTCTGATGTAATATCCAGATAGCTGGGTTCAAGGAACTAACATTAATTAATAAACCAAAATGAAAGTTAATCAAGTTGACCATGTTATTATAATATATGCAGAGCTCATCATCTCCAAGTTGCTAATTATTGCATCCTATTCCTAGCTTGCAATTAATCTCGATTTAGGATTCACATCTTTTGTTCAAGTTGAAGTAAAAAACAAAATCCAACCTTTTGTTCTCTAGTATTGAAAATGTCCCTAATATACTATTGAAAATGAAATAATGTTACGCTCCGATTTCAAATGATTTCACATATATATGCTTCTGCCGTTAGTAATACTAGTGTTATTTGACCCATTTTAAACCTATATAACTGCTGACATGGACTCCATTGTGGAACAAATTTTACGACATCCATTTCTTGTAACACGTGTCATCTTCTCCATCTTTATAAAGAACCCTCCGGTACTAGTTTTGGTTCCAAAAATCACATTTACATTTTCAACTGTGGTCTGAAGTTTTAAATTCATTGACAATGTCTGAAATCTCAATGTCATCTGATAAATGATTAAAAATACATATTTTTTAGTATGTTTGCATATTATTTCTTATGTAAGTTGCGGAAGATTACATGTTTATAAACATATAATATGCTCATTTCATGAATATTATGTGTAGGAATAAATTTGGATGAAAGCTGACAAGAATTAAATGATTTGATGCAAAAAGCGTAAGAGATGCAAGACCTGAGCGCGTGCCATAATTGGTGCATTGCATGAAGGTAGGTGCGAAATGACCTAGGAGATGAACGAAAAACACAGAAGTATGGAGGTTGGCGTTGGACCTGGCACGTGAGAAAACTAAGAAAAAGAAGAAATAACTAGAAGCGTGCAGAAGTCGCGCGTTGCACCAACTCTGGCATGCGATCCAACATGTCCTTTTCGAATTATGAGAGATCAAGGACGCCCCTCATCAACCCTAATTGATATAAATATATCATAAAATGTTCTTTTGAAGGGGGAGACACTACTTTAGGGTAAGACAACACCCAAGGAGGCAAGAATACGCTAGAAGCAAGGAGGAAGATTCAACCACGAGTTTTTCCCCTTCTTCTTCCTACTTTTCATTGTTGGTTATGACTATTGGTGTTGTAGTTTTACTTACTATTACGAGTAACTAATTAATTATCTAGATTTTTTATGGAACCTCTTAGAGGATGAATTCTTGTTATGTTTTAATATAATTTAACTTTTGAATTTATCTATTTGTTCAACTACGTTCTTATTGCAGTTGATTGAATGGTCATCGATTGATTGTGTCTATTTATTATGTGTTGCTTGAGAAATGATACATATTTAGGTGGTTGTTGAACAACGTCACTCCTAAAGTACATGAGAGATCAATACGGCAGGTTTAAAGGCGGATTACAAATAACGAAGCTTTGACGTGATCCTAGTAAGCGGTAAAAAAAAAGTGAGCTAGCGTAATTCGAGAGAATATGACTAGTACATTATTGTAGTTGCTCGAGAGAGAATTATGATAAGTCGAGTGCTCATGATTAGTAGAGAATACTTAGGCGAATTATAGAAGATGTAGCGGGAAGGATTCCAACATTTCGGAAAATCATAATTCTAGACCACCTTAATTTAATCTCCAATCCTTAGTATCTTTAGTTGTTAATTTACTGTTTTAAGTTCTTAGTTAATTAGTTAGATATAAGAATCTTAATCTTTATAACTTAGAAATTTATTCGAACTTGTCTTCTTAGCGATATTGAACAATAATGGCTAAATCTTGATTCTCTATGGGATTCGACTCCAAACTCTTAGACCGGATTATATTTGCAGCAACCACTTATTCTTTTTAAGACTAGAATTGAGCGCGATCATCATCACATCATACTAAACATGCGAAAAGATGCTATTTGCAGATTGCTGAAAGGGGCGAAATGAGTAGAATGAATAGAGTAGAAAAGAGCAAAGGACGAAAGAAAAATGTCTCGTTCTATTTTCCTCTTCACAGACTTGCATATATATGGCGATATTGTCAACAGAATTGAACCTAATGATAATTCAATATGGGCTTCTTGAATTCCCCTAGAGCCGTAAATGAAATTTGCTCTATTTTTTAATGAAGAATGACACAGTTACCCACAATAATAAAATTATTTACTCTTGTTTACCCATTTATTTTCCTACCCATCAAACTAATTACATCTCCTACCCATAGTAATTTTTGTGGGGAAAATTTCTCTTTTTTATTTCTATGTTTCTTTTCTTTTCTTTTTTTCCTTTTTTTCTTTCTTTTCTCCTTTTCTTTTTTCTTGTTTTCTACTTATTTTTTTCTTTTTTCCTTTTCTAATTTCATGTAACTTCTTTTTTTATATTCTTTTTCTCTTCATAATCAAATTTTATTTATTGTTTTCACTATCTTTTATTATTCTTTTTATACAATAAAAAAATATAACTGATATAGTAAATATTTTTTCACCTTTTTTTTATATAACTAGTATAATATACCTTTTGTTTTTTTTTCTTTCTCATTTTTTAAATTCAATTATTAAATTGAAATAATATCAGTTGTCACTTGATCTAATTCACTAAATATCACACTGACTACTGCTGAGCATCATAAATTACATAATCAGATTATAAGAATCAACACGTGATTGGCATGCAAAATTTGATCTCCTTCCCTACAAATATCAATACACACTCTACCATTAGCAGTAATGCAACTAGTTATAGAGCAAGAAAATATAATTTACAGCAACCAAATCTCCATATATACTAGTTAGAATAAAAATGATAATACAATATTAAAAAATGCAATAAAAGTACAAGTGGCACAAAAGACTTCTAGTACCATGTGATACCAATATGGTATATATGTATACCAAGAGAGCATATAATTTCTCTAGAATATTGCTACAACTATATTCGACTATACTACTGTACCAAAACATAAAAGGACGCAATAAAAGTATGAGAAAATTAGATGCTCGTATTGCAAGCTAAATATTCACAAAACAACTTGCTCATTTTGTATACTAACAGGGATATATAGTTGTATGAGGTCGTTCCAACAATTTCCTATAACTATAAAAGTTATTACATAATACGCATAATTTATGTCCATCGGCACACAAGAATTTCAGCACTGCAAATCATGTTCATATAAATAATTTCATAATAGAATTCACTTAAAATGCAGCCAAAACAACAATGTTCAGACTACCATATGATACCAATATGGCATATAACTATACCAACATGGTATACAGTTTTGCTGGTTAATTTCCGTCAACTATATGGCTATACTACTATTACATAACACACATGCATAAAGAGAAAAATAAAAAAAATAGTGTACCACATATTAATATAATAAAGTATTTCAAGATATTGTACTATATTACTATTATTAAAAGAAAATCAAATATTGTACCAATTAAATGAAGCTAATACAACCAAAAGATTATTCAACTAGCATATGATGCCAATATAGTATATAGCTATACTAATAGGGTATATAGTTTGAATGAATTATATACCAAAATGATATATTTGTATACTATTTGGATATACAATACAAATTCGTCTTCTTCTTTGGTTCAACTATATTTGAACCCAAATTTCTAAAATCTACTACAAAATCTCTACCAAATTGACTAAAACTTTAGCTACAACCTCCAATCAACTTTCCAAACAAACTCATGCAGGATCAGATCAAAACAATTAAAAACTCAAACAGACCAAGTTATGAGTTTCAAGCTTCAAGGTCCTTCAATGGTGGATTTAAATTTTTGTACAATAAATCTCCAAAAACCAGCATCAAAGGTACAATCTACACATCAAAGAACAACAACTAACGAATTTCAATAGATATGGCTATACTACTATTACATAACACACATGCATAAAGAGAAAAATAAAAAAAATAGTGTACCACATATTAATATAATAAAGTATTTCAAGATATTGTACTATATTACTATTATTAAAAGAAAATCAAATATTGTACCAATTAAATGAAGCTAATACAACCAAAAAATGATTCAACTAGCATATGATACCAATATAGTATATAGCTATACTAATAGGGTATATAGTTTGAATGAATTATATACCAAAATGATATATTTGTATACTATTTGGATATACAATACAAATTCGTCTTCTTCTTTGGTTCAACTATATTTCAACCCAAATTTCTAAAATCTACTACAAAATCTCTACCAAATTGACTAAAACTTTAGCTACAACCTCCAATCAACTTTCCAAACAAACTCATGCAGGATCAGATCAAAACAATTAAAAACTCAAACAGACCAAGTTATGAGTTTCAAGCTTCAAGGTCCTTCAATGGTGTATTTAAATTTTTGTACAATAAATCTCCAAAAACCAGCATCAAAGGTACAATCTACACATCAAAGAACAACAACTAACGAATTTCAATAGATATGGCTATACTACTATTACATAACACACATGCATAAAGAGAAAAATAAAAAAAATAGTGTACCACATATTAATATAATAAAGTATTTCAAGATATTGTACTATATTACTATTATTAAAAGAAAATCAAATATTGTACCAATTAAATGAAGCTAATACAACCAAAAAATGATTCAACTAGCATATGATACCAATATAGTATATAGCTATACTAATAGGGTATATAGTTGGAATGAATTGTATACCAAAATGGTATATTTGTATACTATTTGGGTATACAATACAAATTCGTCTTCTTCTTTGGTTCAACTATATTTCAACCCAAATTTCTAAAATCTACTACAAAATCTCTACCAAATTGACTAAAACTTTAGCTACAACCTCCAATCAACTTTCCAAACAAACTCATGCAGGATCAGATCAAAACAATTAAAAACTCAAACAGACCAAGTTATGAGTTTCAAGCTTCAAGGTCCTTCAACGGTGGATTATTTTTCCTTTTCTACTTTCATTTAACTTCTTTTTTATATATTCATTTTCTCTTCATAATCCAATTTCATTTACTGTTTTCACTATTTTTTTTATACCATAAGAAAAAATAACTGATATAGAAAATATTATTTACCCTTTTTATATATAACTTGTATAATATGCCTTTTGTTTTTTTTTCTTTCTCATTTTTTAAATTCAATTATTAAACTGAAATAATATCAGTTGTCACTTGATCTAATTCACTGAATATCACACTAACTACTGCTGAGCATTATAAATTACATAATCAGATTCTAAGAAACAACACGTGATTTTCATTTCAAAATTTGATCTCCTTCCCTACAAATATCAGTACACACTCTACCATTAGCAGTAATACGACTAGTTATATAGCTAAGAAAATATAATCTACAGCAACCAAATCTCCATATATACTAGTTAGAATAAAAATAATAATAAAATATTAGAAAATAAAATAAAAGTATAAATAGCATATGATACCAACATAGTATATAACTATACTAATAAGATATATTGTTGTACGGGGTCATTCCAACAACTGCATATAACTATAACAACTATTACATAATATACAAAATCTATGTCCATAGGTACAAGAAAATCCAACACAGCAAACATGATCATATAAATCATTTCACAACAGAATTCACTTAAAAATGCAGCTAAAACAACCAAAAAATATTCAAACTACCATATGATACCAATATGGCGTATAACTATACCAACATGGTATACATTTTTACTTGTTAATTTCTGGCAACTATATGACTATACTACTATTACGTAACACACATGCATAAAGAGAAAAAAAGAAAATAGTGTACCACATATTAATATAATAAAGTATTTCAAGATATTGTACTATATTACTAGTATTAAAAAAATCAAATAGTGTACCAATTAAATGCAGCTAATACAACCAAAAAAAAGATCAACTGGCATATGATACCATTATAGTATATAACTATACTAATAGGGTATATAGTTGTACGGGGTCGTTCCAACAAGTGCATATAACTATAAGAACTATTACATAATACACAAAATTTATGTCCATAGGTACAAGAAAATCTAACACACCAAAACATGATCATATAAATCATTTCAGAATAGAATTCACTTAAAAATACAGCTAAAACAACCAAAAAATATTCCAACTACCATATGACATAAAATTATACCAATAGGGTATATAGTTCTACAATATATCAAAATAATATCTTGTGTTCTTTATTCAATATTATACTATTATATTATATTATATACTATAAGTTATAATATTATATTATAGTATAATGTTATAAATAAACCCAGACAAAATTGGACCAAAACTACACAAACTCAACAATACCCAATTATGAATTTCAACCTTCAAGGCTCTTCAATTGTGAATTTAACCCCTTCAATAATAAATATTTGAAAACCAACATTAACACTATAATCCAAATGTTAAAGAACAACACAAATGAATTTCAATAATAAAACGTTTCAAGCACGCACCAAAAATTCAGATCTAAAAATTTGAATTCATACACATAAAGTTCCAATTATTAACTTTAGATTTGAAATTGGATCCACTACTTTGTACTATTTCTCTATTGAATAATGGATAGAGACTCACCGAAAACTTTTTCTTATTTAATTTTCGTGCCAATGATATATAGAAGAGAGAATTTAAGAATAAAAGGATTGCTATTGTTGGAAGAATATGAAGAGAAAATGAATTGATGTTGTAAAAGGAAGAAAGAGAAATAAGAAGAAAAACAGGGAAACATATAAGTCAACTTTAATTATAAAATTATATAGGAAGAAAGATAGGTAGGTCGGATAATTAATATGGGTGGAGTAGATGGATATTGTAATTATTTTCAAAATGGGTAAAAGCGGGTAAAGATTTTGATTTTTGTGTGTATATAGTGTAGTTCCCTCATTTTTCAAATGAAATGACCTTCTACATTTACCTGCTTTGCTCATTAAGTCTTAATTAATTATTCCTTTTATTAATCACTTGCGTGCTTAATTTTTTTCGCACTTGTGCTTACGTGTAATAATCTAAAATGTTGTCCGACACTATTTCTTATTACTTATCTGTCACATCTGAACTTAATTTGTTGCATAATATTGATTGAAAATGATTAGATTCAAATATTGTACTATGAAAAGTATTTGTTAAAAGTCAGATCTTTTGCAATGTCTCTCTACCCACCGTTGGCAGCAAATTAACTAATTAAGGTCAGAGGTTAGGTTTGCGATACCCAATTCCGAGTAATTACGTGATTCTCTTTAATTTTTTTTTTTTGGTTGTCGGATTGATGGAGACAAAAGTCCATAGGACAATTACATTTTTTAACCTTTCACAGGATTGAGAATCTCTTTTGGGGTGTTCATTTTTTACCAGCACAAATCTTTGAGACGATGTGAAATGACATTATATACTGGCTCCTTTTATTTTTAAATTATAAAATTAGCCAAAGCTTTTGATTTCCTTGCATCCCAAATATCAAGCAGAAATTAGACTATTTTGTGGAACTGTCGCTCTGCTATAGTCACAAGTCTGTTTATAGAGACTGCTTATTTAATTTGCTTTCATTTCAACAACGGTTCCTAAATTACGACAACGTGTGCTCAGGAAATTAGGATATCTATAATGTTAGTAATTCATCGCCTTGTGACTTGAGTCATTGAAAGAGAGAATCAGACCAATCTCGTTCACCTTTAGCCTAGACCGAATGAGTACGAATTTTAAGTAGGAGAAAACCGAAGTTATAGTATCAACGTAAAAGAAACAAGTTTAGGAGGTCAGTTATGTCTCTAAATTTATTCCTACTTGAACATGCTGATAGCAAGGGCATTTATGGCATTGCAGTCAGGACAAAGCTACACTATTCGATGCGCGTTCGGTTGGACTAGTAGCTAACTTAATAGGATCATGACGGCGAATTCATAAGTTTTAAATCATGACTTCGTCTTTGTTTGCGGTCACAAAAAATGCCTTATTCTTAGGGGGGTTTTACCTAATTATATTATATTAAAAACTTATTTACCTATGTTATCTATGTTTGTAGTTTTTAATAAGTATCTAGTTTTTTCTTACAAATTATGTAGATTGCTCCTTAAAAGGCTCACTTATGTCTT
This sequence comes from Nicotiana undulata, assembly GCA_005239495.1. Classification (NCBI taxonomy): domain Eukaryota; kingdom Viridiplantae; phylum Streptophyta; class Magnoliopsida; order Solanales; family Solanaceae; genus Nicotiana; species Nicotiana undulata. The sequence continues at coordinate 43,993 of ML258808.1, read as the reverse complement.
CAATTAAGGGATCAATTATATTCTTTCCTTTTTTTTCCCTCTCCTCTTCTCTCCTTTTATTACATCAAATCCCTTAATCTACTCCTAAAAATCTCCATCTTCTCTCTTCCCACTATCGCTGATAGCTTTATATTATTAAAAAATTATCGATTGTATTGTTCTTTTGTTGGGAGACTGGACACCACTGGAAAATGAAGAAATATTCAGGAATTGTATGCTAAATGTATGATAATTGTATTTTCATTATATCAGACACATCAATACCTAAAACATAATTGTATCATCCTAGTATCACAATTGTATCTAACTTGTATATGATACATTAATACCCAAAATAATACCTGACGCAATACTAATAAATTAATATATAATTATCATATATTTGTGATACAAACTGTGAAATTCCTCACGAACTCACAACTGCTCGTAACAATATACAATTATCATACATTTGTTATACATTTTCTTCTACAATTATTATACATATGCAGTTATAATACAACCGCAATATATACATTTTTAAAAAATTGTGATACAGTTATGATCTTCATCTTCTTCAAGTCACAACTCTATACTAAAAATCTAATATAATCATATTATAATTGTATTAGTATTGTATCAAAGTATTATTTTGGGTATTGATGTATCATATACGTCACATACAATATAGATTATAGAAAGAAAAAAAATAAGATTCAAAACTTAACCACAACTTCTAGAGCAATATTCTGAATTTCGTGCATTGTATCATCAAAAAGGAGAAACTTTGGGTGATTAGTAAGAAAGAGAAAATTGGGTTTGAAAAGCTTTGGAAAAGGGAAAGAATGGACAATTTTTTTTGGGGGGGGGGGGGGGGGGGGGATAACAGTGGATATAAATAATTAAGTGAGATTTTGGGTAATTATTAAGAGAGAACTATTTTTGAAACCATTTAGAAAAGGAACATATTCTTAAATGTAGGGATTATTGGAAATGGGGTGGGTGTTATGCAACTGATAGGCTAAATTTAAGGGATCTTAAATTTTCTTCTTTTTTATGGTGTTGTATATAACTTGTAAATTCGGATATACAAAGTACATAATAAGACACATAAATAAAGGTGTAAATAGGTTTTATTATAGTGTATCTAGGTAAAAATTCTTATTCTTAGCTAGCGTTTGGACATAAATTCGGCTAAAACTTGAAAAAAAGAGTTTTTGAAAATAATTTTTGCAAGTCGAAATTGTGTTTGGACATGCATTTTATTTGAAAAAAGGTTGAGGTTTTATGAGTGCAAGAAACATTTTCACCCAAAACCTACCTGTTTATCTCAAAAATATGAGTAACAATTATATTTGATTTGTGATTTTAAAGATACGTGATTTAGTTCAATACCAATTAATAAACAAGATGTATAAGGTATAAATGAAAGCAATAGGTGAACCAAACCAGTGTTGCTTAAGCAATATCGACCTCGAGCTCGGTGACATCGAGGTGAATCAAGAAAAATAAAGCAAGTATAAAGTTTAAAGGACAATTCTGATGAACAATGAGCGAAAAATAGAGAGTATATTCTTTGCTAATGATTAGATCATCTTTACAAATGATTGGGGTCCCCTTTATATAGGAGGGAAAATCGTAGATAAGGTACATTTCTATTTCCAGTAAAGAATCTTATTGGGACAGCTGTGTAACCACCTAATACGGATTTGTACTAATTCGTACAAATCTAATCCAAAATTTATGCCTTGGTCTTTGTGCCATTGAGAAATTCCCGCTCATTTTGGTACAAATTCATAACGATACTATTTCGAGGTAGGTCGTGCTCAGCCCTCTATCGGACCACCGAAGTATGCACTCCTTAGCTAGATTTGATTCCGACTTCGCTGCATTCGAACTTGGGTGTGGGGTAATAACTTGAACTCCGAAATCAGGCTCCCCTGATTTCGATCGTATACAGATAGTTCCCGCATTTCTTAAAATGATATGGCAACAAACGATTTGAATCTTCGAATTTCGAAGTATCCGATGGTGATGTCATTCTCATGACGTAAGTGTTGAGGCGACCGAAGCATCCCATCGGTTCGCTTCCCCAAAACATCAAACGCATGTCAGTGTCGATCGGCCACTAGGGTCAATGAACATTCACCGACTCTCTCTATATAAGTTCGGTTACCTTCCTCATTAAGGACTTTCGCCTTTACTTGCAACTCCTTCTTTCTCTCTAACTTCTCCTCTTCCGCCGCCAGTTTCTACGCCTTATCAACCCTCATACCACCAAGACTTACTTTCTTCTTCCTTCTTCATCTAAATTTGATGGCAAAAACTTCCAAGTCTGTTCCTCAAAAATAAGGAACTTCCTCTTCTTCCTCTCGTCCGGTTGGTGGCAAACCGCCGATGCTACATGAGATTGTACCGGGCGGTTGTTCCTTAAAAAAGGACTTTACGGTCGAGAATCCTCCTGATGTCCCTGGCCTCCGTGAGCACGCTTCGAGGTACATATGTTCAATTGCGAAAAAACACCTCGACGCTGTGAGAATAGAGTGTGCTGGGAGGAGAAGGTCGTGGTACAGATCCGTTCTCGTGAAGAAGACGTTACTACTTACGTAAAAGGGTTCTTAAGTGTGTACATTTATACGTTGGTCCCTCTTGACCCAATCGTGCTCGAGTTTTGGAGAAGGTACCAAGTCACTCTTGGTCAAATTCATCCGTCCATTTGGCAGATAGTCATTATGCTTAGGTTCTTTGTCGACAAGGCCGAGGGGCACGATCTTACCCTAAGCCATCTCATCCGCTTATACCGACCTCAACTTTTTTGAGGTTTGATCAAACTTCAACGCCGATCGACTAAATCCTTCTTTTCCAGCAATGACGAAGATAGAGATTGAGGTTGGTTGATCCAGTTTATCCGGTGAGGACCATCGACGTCATCCCCGAGGAGCATAGGCCGTTCCCCGAGAAATGGAACTTTTAACATGAGTGGAGCCCTTTTCCCTAGTGATTTCCCATAGTTTTTGCTAAACTTCGTATAATATTCTTTTTCTTTTCCCACAGCGGTCCCGTGGATGCCCAATGCGATCATCGACCTTGAGGACTGGGTTCGTAAACTAGCCGCCACCTCGTCGTACGACAAACGCAAGTTGTGAGACTTATCGAACTGCATGTGGGAAGCAAAACACCACGGTCCGTGTTTCGATATTCTCTTACTTCTTAAGAAATGTTTCTCTTCCCAGGACTTAAATTTATTGTTGCAGGCATTGGAGAGTTCTCTGAGATGAGGCCGCCCCCTCCCGAGGTAAATATTGACTCCCCAATTTCAAAACCCAAAAAGGACAATAAACGGAGAAGGTCCTCGAGGTCCGAGGATAACCCAAAACAAACAGGAGCTTGCTCGGTGGTGCAAGAAGAGTGTCATTATTAACGTGGACATAGACTCAATCCACCAGCTTATGGATGATGAAGATGATGAGGTGGGGGGATTCATCTTTGGTGGCCCGAACCAAAAATCCACAAGGCTGCCAAAACTGTTGAAACTAAAGCCCTTAACTGCGAAGAAGGGACTTCGAAAGAATAGAAGAACGAGGGCCCTGCGTTGACTGACATCGTTGTTGTTTCCCAACCTTCTGGTAGCATTCCAAAAGGATCAAGTTCAGGAGCTCCTACGACCGAACAGAGTGCCTCGGGGGAACTTCCTGAGGTCATTACGATAGGTCAATCCCCATCGCTCCCGGTCTGTTTCGAGGACACAATCAGGAATGCTCGCGCCCCAAAGACACCCGAGTTAGGCGAAGTCCCAAGTGAGGGTGACCCTTTCCAGAGTTTCCTCGCTGGGGTCGATGATGCCGATCTTGCAGATGCAGCCTCGACCTTCGAGGAATCCCAACGTCTCTTCTCCAGTGTAAGTTCTAGTAACGTTGCAATTCCTTTAATGTTACAATTCCCTCATTTGCTTGATTTTTCATTCCTTTCTTTTTTGTAGGTTTTCATCAAACTTAAGGTCGAGCTACACAAGTCGTTGGGTGAAGAGAAAACTCTAAGGCTCCTTTGCGATAAAAAGGATAAAGAGCTAAAAAAACTTTGTTCAGACTTGGCCAAGGCTCATGAATACGAGGATGCACTAGAGAAGCAGGTAACCTTTATTTTGAAAAAATACGGGCTTCCTCTTCCGTCTTCTGAGGCTAACACTTCGATGTATCAGTTGAAGCAGAAGGTGGAGATGCTGGAGCGGCTTCGAGGCGAGGTCAGTCATGTCAACGCCGAGTGAAATAAATGGAAAGCGAAGATGGACATCCTGGCTGCAGCGAAAGAAACTGCACTGGCAAAAGTATCTCTCATCGAGATCCAGCTTCAAAATGCCCAAGAGAGTAGTTCGATCCAAGCTGGTAGAATCGTTGAGCTCGAGGCCGAAGTTATGGAAGCCCGGGCTGAAGCTACGAAGATACAGATCACGGCTGACAAAACGGTCGCCCTATATTTGAAGGATATCGCAGCTACTCAAACGGAGTTGAGAGAAGTTGCTGCTCAGGAGAAACGAAGTAATGACTACGTCAGGTGCCAATCTCGGAGGGAGACTCTCGAGGAGATCCATGCCAGGGGATTCGATCTCTCCGAAGACATATAACAAGCTAAGCCAGATAAGCTGATGCCAAATTTGTTCTCACCTTCGACGACGAAGATCATGTCAAAGATGGTCAAGATGGGTCCGGAGGGGAAGAGGAGATTGAAGAAGAGGCTACTCCGGGGAAGAGGCTGGCCCCGAGGGAGAGACAGACCCGAGGGAAGAAACTAGCCCCGGGGGGATGCCCCCCTGGTGTAGGTAGGAACTTTATTTTTCTATCCTTTTGTACTCTGCTTTTTTTGTTGTTGAACTCTTTTGTAACACTGCTTGTATATATAAAAAGAAGGAGTTTCCTTGGTTGTTTTCTTAGTCTTTGATTTTCTGCAAAGTTTGCTTCATTTTTGTTGTATGCAGAATCGATATTCGATGTCATCACTTTCAATAATTGTGTGAGTATTAGCTCAAATTCGGATAATAAACCCTTAGGTTTAATGGTAGAATATCCTTTAAGGTTTTTGCTAATCCTCGAACCAAGCTTAGGTCGATTTGACACGAGCTCAGGATGATGGGACTCTTGAGTCCGAGTTGAGTGAAAGAAAGGTTTCGAACCTTATACGTTTTGGCCCTTAGGCTCTTTTGTATTGGCCCTTATGCTCTTTTAAAGCGGCTATAATTTTCCCCTCTTTTTGGCTAAAAGACTTAGTGAGAATTTTTCTATGCCTTATCATGTGTCTTTTGTCCTTGTTGGGTTTTTCATAGGCTCGGCTGATCGGAGCCTTTAAGTTATTCGAGGGCTGATCTTATCGAAGCCCTTCATCGTTTGCTTTTGCCAAGGGTAGCCTGATTTAACCGATTTTTTCGAAGTGTTTGAAGGCCTTTAATTTTATGGCGGAAGTCGGACGTCTCCGAGCCGCATTATTTCGGCCGTAGCCTTTTTATATGACCGTAGTCTTTAATATGCCCATGGCCTTTAGTGTGGCCGTAGCCTTCGGGTATGTCTCTTGGACTTGTTTTCCGATAACTTTTCGAACTTGTTGGAAAGGTTTAGTCCCCGAGTATGATGGCCTTGGCCTTTATAACGAGAGGATGCCTCTTTGAGGTCTTATAAGTTCAATGTTTTGGGGATGCCTCTTTGAGGTCTTATAAGTTCGAGTTTTCGATGACTCGGATATGTTGACTATCGATGACAGTCCCTGAGTATTCGAGGTGCATTTGCGTTCTGGCTCTTGAGTTGTTTCTCGTAGAATTATAAGTATGAAGCTCGTCTAATAGTAGACTTCTTTGAGACACAAAGTGTTTTAATATATAGCAAGAATGCTTCTTTGAACAATTGATACATGCATACATGTTTTGCCTTCGAGGTTCGATGATCCTATATGGACGCGGTTCTTTTGACCGTTTGGCCCATTACAAAGTTTTCCTATCGAAACTCTCTTAGGCGTGAAGTATGTCAGTCCCTGGGGGGTGATGCCCCCCAGTATTTGAGGTTGATTGTAAAGAAGCCTTGGAAACTTGTTGAATTCTCCTTAGGTAGCATATAAATGTTGTCGCGTTAAAAACCTTTCCGGAAAAACCCATTTGAGATAAAACTCGATCTAAGGGAAAAAGAGTGCAACACATGCTTTAAAACCTAAGGTCTCCGAGTTGAAGGATGCCTCGATGTCCTCGATCGAACACCTGCAATGAGTTAGCCTTAAATATAAATGGAAAAAAGAGAAGATCATACCTTAGCAATAATATCGTTTGAGTAGTGATATATTCCACCAATTGTTTGGTAGTTGTTCTCCTTCCATTGTGCTAAGTTTGTAAGATCCCTTCCCCACGACTCCAATGACTCGGTACGGTCCTTCCGAATTGAGACCTAGCTTCCCTTCGTTTGGGTCTCGAGTATTGAGGGTGACTTTCCTTAGAACTAACCCTGACTCCGAAATGGCGAAGGTTCGTCCTTCTGTTATAATATCTCTCAATCCTTTGCTTTTGTGCGGCCATCCGAACAAGTGCGGCTTCACGTTGTTCATCTAGTAGTTCGAGGCAAGTGTTCATAGCCTCGTGGTTTGAATCCTCGGTGGTATGCTGAAACCTAACGCTAGGTTCCCCGACCTCGATCGGAATCAATGCTTCGGACACATACACCAAAGAGAACGGGGTTTCCCCCTGCTCCATTTCGACGTCGTTCGATATGCCCACAGTACCCCGGGCAATACTTCTCTCCATTTCCCTTTAGCATCATTTAATCTCTTCTTCAAGTTTTGAATGATAGTTTTGTTTGTGGACTCGACCTGGCCATTTGCGCTCGGGTGATAGGGTGTTGATAGAATCCTTTTGATTTTGTGGTCTTCGAAGAACATTGTCACTTTTCTACCGATAAATTACTTCCCGTTGTCACACACTATTTCAGCAGGCATCCTGAACCGACACACGATATGGTCCCATATGAAGTCGATGACTTCTTTTTATCTCACTTTCTCAAAGGCTTGTGGTTCTACCCATTTTGAAAAGTAGTCAGTCATTAACAAAATGAATTTAGCTTTACCTGGCGTCGTCGGTAGGGGACCGACGATATCCATCCCTCATTTCATGAATGGCCACGGGGATAGGACCGAATGGAGATGTTCACCGGGCTGATGGATCATTGGTGCAAATCTTTGGCATTTGTCACACCTTCGAACGAACTCCTTAGTATCTTTTTACATGTTATCCTAGTAATACCCAACTCTAATTACTTTGCGAACCAAAAATTCGGCGCCAGAGTGGTTCCCACAAGTGCCTTTGTGGATTTCTCGCAATACATAATCGGTGTCTCCTGGTCCTAAGCATACTGACAACGTTCGGTCGAAGGTTCTTCTTTACAATGTTCCATTTTCATCAAGAGAGAATCGAGCTGCTTTTGCTCGTAAGGCTCTCGACTCCTTTGGGTCCGAGGGGAGCTTTCCGTGCTTTAAGTATTTGACGTATTTATTCCTCCAATCCCACGTCAAACTTACCGAATTAATCTCCGCATGGACTTCCTCGACCACGGACCTCGGCAATTGGACAACGGTCCCTGGGACAATATCATCTTCCTCGACCAATGACCCCAAATTCGCAAGTGCATCGACCTCATTGTTCTTCTCTCGAGGTACATGGTTTAGTATCCATTCTTTGAAGCGGTACAATGTTACTTTAAGTTTGTCTAAGTACCTTTGTGTTCTATCTTCTCGAACTTCGAAGCTTCCGTTTACTTGGTTTACAACCAAAAGAGAGTCACACTTGGCCTCGATGACCTCTGCTCCCAGGCTTTTGGCCAGTTTGAGACCTGCAATCATGGGCTCATACTCGGTCTCATTATTAGTTAATCTTGAAGTTTTGATAGATTGTCTAATGATATTGCCCGCAGATGGTTTTAAAACAATACCAAGCCCCGACCCTTTCACATTCGAGGCGCCGTCTGTGAAGAGGGTCCATACCCCCGAGTATGTACCTGACTTTAGTAGAAGTTCCTTTTCTACTTCGGGTACGAGGGTAGGTGTAAAATTTTCCATGAAGTCTGCCAAAATTTGAGACTTGATGGTCATTCGGGGTTGATATTCGATATTGTACCCTCCAAGTTCGATGGCCCACTTGGCCAATTGGCCCGACAGCTCGAGCTTGTGCAAGATATTTCGAAGTGGGTATGTAGTCAACACACATATGGGGTGGCACTGAAAATATGGTTTTAACTTTCTAGATCCGCTTATTAATGCAAGTGCTAACTTTTCTAAATGTGGATACCTGGTTTCAACATCTCCAAGGGTTCGACTTAGAAAATAAACGGGAAATTGTGTACCTTGTTCTTCTCGAACCAGCACACCACTTACCACTACCTCGAACACGGCCAAGAATAAGTAAAGATTTTCGTCTTCCTTCGGAGTGTGAAGTAGGGTGGGCTCGACAAGTACCGCTTCAAGTCCTCCAATGCGGGTTGACATTCCAGAGTCCATTCGAAGTCATTCTTCTTTTTGAGTAGGGAGAAGAATTGGTGGCTACGATCTGATGACCGCGAGATAAATTGGCCTAAATCAGCTATCCGTCCGGTTAGTCGTTTTACGGCCTTTACGCCATCCACGACAGTGATTTCTTCAATGGCTTTAATTTTTTTGGGGTTAATCTTGATCCCCCTGTTCGACACCATGAATCCCACGAACTTGTTCGAGCCAACTCCAAAAACACACTTCTCGGGGGTTGAGTTTCATGTTGTATTTTCTTAAGATCTCGAACGTTGCCAGCAAATGAGTCAAATGGTCCTCTGCACACAGGGACTTAACTAGCATGTCATCAATATAAACTTCCATAGATTTGCCTATTTGTTGTTCGAACATCTTATTAACTAGTCGTTGGTATGTAGCCCCTGCATTTTTTAGCCCAAAGGGCATTACATTGTACCAGTATGTTCCATACTTTGTGATAAACAAAGTCTTTTCCTGGTCCTTCGGGTTCATTTGAATTTGATTGTACCTGGAGTAGGCATCGAGAAAAGTAAGGATCCCGTGGCTGGCTGTGGCGTCGATCAAACCATCGATGTTAGGCAGTGGGAAAGAGTCTTTAGGACAAGCCTTGTTCAAATCTTTGTAATCTACAGACATTCTAAGTTTATTTCCCCTTTTAGGGACTATTACTACGTTGACTAGCCACTCGGGGTATTTTACTTCTCTAATGGACCGTATTTGAGAAGTTTAGTTACCCTGTCCTTTATGAATGCGTGCTTCACCCCGGACTGGGGCCTTCTCTTTTGCTTCACTTGTTTAAATCTGGGATCAATGCTCAGTCGATGGGTGGTTATCTCCGGTGGGATACATGTCATATCTAAGTGGGACCAAGCAAAGCAATCAATGTTATCGATAAGGAATTGAATTATTTTTTTCCTGAGTTCAGGGGTTAATCCCATTCCCAGGTATACCTTCCGTTCTGGTAGATGCTTGATCAATATCACCTGCTCTAGTTCCTCGACCGTGGACTTCGTCGCATCTGATTCCTCGGGGGCGACAAAAGCTCGAGTGGTGAGGAAGTCATCTTCTTAATCATTGACAACCTGTTCCTCGGGCTCAATCGAGGATATGGACTATGATATATATTTAGCCACCTGTTTATCCTTTATGCTCGACTTCTCCTTCGATGTAGAGGGTGTTGATATTGGTGTCAGTTCATGGAATGCAAACATCTCATTTCCTGCGTGTTGCTCTCCATACACCATTTTTACGCCATCCTTTGTTGGGAATTTCATCATCTGATGAAGGGTCGACGGCACTGCCCTCATGCTATGAATCCACGACATTCCAAGCAAAGCATTATACCTTATGTCAGCTTCGATGACATAAAACTTCGTGTCCTGTATAGTCCCAGCCACGTTCACTTGGAGGATGATGTCCCCCTTCGTTGTTTCGCTTGCCATGTTGAAGCCATTCAAGACTCGAGATGCAGTTATGATTTTGTCAAGCAGCCCGAGCTTCTCTATGACCCTCCACCTGATTATGTTCACCAAGCTACCTAGATCCACAAGAACACGCTTAACTTGAACTTTATTTAAAAGGATATAAATTACTAGTGCATCATTGTGAGGCTGAGAGAGGCCCTCGATATCTTCTTCATTAAATGTAAGAGTGTCCTCGGGCATGTAGTCCCGAGTCCGCTTCTCCCTTGTGATTGACACTTTGGTGTGTTTGAACACGGGTCCCTGCGGGACGTCGACTCCGCCGATGATCATATGAATAACATGTTGAGTCTCTTATGGTTCATTCTTCCTATTGGCGTCTCTTTCCCTGAAATGGTTCTTGGCTCTATCACTAAGAAATTCCCGAAGATGCCCCTCATTAAATAATCGGGCTACCTCTTCTCTCAATTGTCTGCAATCCTCGGTCCTGTGGCCAGGTGTACCGTGATACTTACACAACAAGTTGGGATTCCTCTGAGAAGGGTCAGTTTGTATGGGTTTAGGCAACTTGGTATCCCTAATCTTTCCAATGGCCGAAACGATACCCGAGGCATCGATGCTAAAATTGTACTCTGATAATTGAGGTGCCTCCACCGGTCCTGAGTCCCTATCGAACCTGGTCTTACTCATGAGTTCCCAAGAAATATGTCCTTGATCTACTCTCCGATCATTCCTAGGTACGTTGCGCCTCGAACTGTTCTTTCTCTCTTCGGCATACGACTAAGACCTATCCTTGTTCGGTCTTGGATCCCTGTCTGCGTCTCTCCAATCTTTTGTTGCTAATCTGCTTGGATAAACCGAACCCGAGGAGGCTCCCAACTGGTCGTCCTCGACCCTCATCTTCGACTGATATTGGTTATGCACATCCACCCAAGTCACGGTTGGGTACTCAATCAAGTTTAATTTTAACTGTCTTGACGCTATCGAGATCCGGTCATTCAGCCCCTGAGTGAAAGCTTGAACAACCCAGTCATCGGAGACTAGTGGTAACTCCATTTGTTCTATTTGAAACCGGGATACGAACTCCCTTAACATCTCGTTATTCCTTTGTTTAATTTTGAAGACGTCTGATTTCCTTGTTGCGACTTTTATAGCTCCAGCATGTGGTTTCACAAATGAATCTGCCAACATGGCGAATGAATCGATAGAGTTCGGGGGCAGGTTGTGGTACCAAATCATCGCCCCTTTGGAAAAAATTTCTCTAATTTTTTTAGTAAAACGGACTCGATCGCATCGTCCTCCAAGTCGTTTCCCTTTATACCACAAGTATATGTAGTGATGTGTTCGTTGGGATCGCTGGTCCCGTTGTATTTGGGTATGTCCGGAATGCGAAAGTTCTTTGGAATAGGCTTCGGGGCCGCACTCGGGGGGAAAGGTTTTTGCAAAAACTTTTTAGAATCCAGTCCTTTCAAAATCGGAGGCGCTCCCCGTATTTGGTCGACCCTCGAGTTGTACGTTTCCACCTTTTTATCATTATCCTTGATCCTTTTCTCTCCTGACTCGATCCTCTTTGTGAGTTCTTCGAGAATTTTCATGATCATGGGGTCAGCTCCTGATCCGTTATTACTCGACCTCTCCGGTATTGGTTCAGCACGGTGAGTAGTTTCTGGGCCCACCACGCTCGGAGTCTTTTATTGACTTTGCAACTGAGCGATAGCAATCTGTTGCGCTTGTAACATTTCGAATTTCACTTGGAGGCTGACTTCCCCATCTCCTCGACCTTGTGTTCTTTGGCCACCAGGTTGAACCTCTCCGCGTACGCTTCCTCCGACGGCAGTGCCCAAGTCGACGTTTAGTGCAATGTGTGAACCAACATCGACTGGGTTAGGCACTGGCACTACCCCCAAGGTTAAGCGGTGGTACACTGGCCCCTGAAGCTCCTACATTATCATTTTCCCCATGGAATCCGAGACCGTTATTACCATGTACTGGTGTGCTTGCGGAGTTCGACATGTTTTAGTCTGAAAACAAAGAATCTTTGACAAGAACAAGTGTGAAAAATAACGAGTGTTATAAAAAATCAGTACTGAAATAATCACTATTATCTTTAGCCCCACGGTGGATGCCAAACTGTTTATCTCGAAAATATGAGTAACAAATAAATTTGATTTGTGGTTATAAAGATACGTGATTTAGTTCAATACCAATTAATAAACAAGAAGTATAAGGTATAAATGAAAAGAATAGGTGAACCAAACCAGTGTTGCTTAAGCAATATCGACCTCGAGCTCGGTGTCCTCGAGGTGAATCAAGAACAAAAAAGCAAGAATAAAGTTTAAAGGACAATTCTGATGAACAATGAGCGAAAAATAGAGAGTATATTCTTTGCCAATGATTATATCTTCTTTACAAATGATTAAGGTCCCTTTTATATAGGAGGGGAAACCCTAGATAAGGTACATTTCTATTTACAGTAAAGAATCTTATTCGGACAGCTGTGTAACCACCTAGTACGGATTTGTACTAATTCGTACAAATTTAATCCGGAATTTACGCCTTGGTCTTTGTGCCATTGAGAAATTCCCGCTCATTCTGGTACAGATTCATAACGGTACTATTTCGAGGTAGGTCGTGCTCAGCCCTCGATCGGACCCCCGAAGTATGCACTTCTTAGCTAGATTTGATTCCGGCTTCGTTTCATTCGAACTTGGGCTCGGGATAATAACTTGAACTCCAAAATCGAGCTCCCCTGATTTCGACCGTATACACTACCCTAAACCAGATTTTGGGAACTTGAAAAAATATTTCAAAAACTAATCATATTCTATGAATAAACAAGGTTTTCAAAAAGATTTTAAAAACAAGTTACCAAAATCTAGACCAAACGGGAGCTTAGTTAACATGTTACTCCCTCCGTTCCAGTTTTTCCTTCTTGGTCCATTCTAAAAAGAATGATCCCTTTCTAAATTTGAAAATTTAGCTTAAACTTACAATTCTACCCTTAATGAGAAACATTTATAACCACACAAATACTCTGGGCCCTTTTTGACTTGTTTAGGACCACAAATTTCAAAAATCTTCATTTTTTCTTAAACTTCGTGCCCAGTTAGACAAGTTCACATAAATTGAAACGGAGGGAGTACAATATTCACATAGGTTTCCAGATAAAAGTGTAGACGGGGTTAAATTCATTAACTACTATATACCCATAGGGAGGATAGTGCGTACTGTAACTCTTGTCACCTGTAACTAGCTATGAATAATACTACTCTTTCTGTTCTAATTTATGTGAACCTATTTCTTTTTTGGTCCGTTCCAAAAAGAATGATCCCTTTCTAAATTTGGTAACAATTTAGCTTAAACTTACCATTCTACCCTTAATGAGAAGTTTTTATAACCACATAAATACTTTGGGCCCTTTTTGACTTGTTTAGGACCACAAATTCTATAAGTCTTATTTTTTCTTAAACTCTGTGTCCAATCAAACATGTTCACATAAATTGAAACCGAGGGAGTATTAAATATTTGTTTTCTCACATGTAAATGACCCAGGCAAGAACTACTTCATCATCTTGATCTGGACTCTCGAGCATTCATTCCACTTGATATTTCAACTACTTGCTACAGTAATTTCAATATCTCCAATTCATTAACTTCAAATTGCAATTTTGAATTAATATGGACAGTATCCATTAAATCACTTGGTCTGTCATTTAATATCCCCTAAACCTTCATAATTGCTCCGACGAGGGACTTTTTGTATCTACACAAAATTTTTAACTTATTTACCGGTTTATCTAAGTATTTTCTATTTACAGAAAGTAACTAAAGTTTTTTACAAGTATATACAAATTATGTCATAATCTACAATTTATTTACAATTTGACTGCAGTTATTTTTGTACAAAATCCGGTCAAAAACTACAATTTGTATATAACTTGTATACAATTATGTTAGTTCTATATGTTTTGTATGTCGTTTTAACTCCCAAAATATAAAATATAAACAATTTATTTATGTCTTCTTTTTCGAGTTTCAATATGAAATTCTAACCAAAACTATCTCGAATCTTTAACATATTCTCTCAAAATTGAGATATAAACTCCTAAAGATATTTCCAATCATTTGCAACGACGCTCAATGCAAACAAATAATAATTTTGCAAAACTTAATTTTCAAATTCAAAATTTCGAAGCTTTTTAGTGTCTATCAGTAGAGTCTTTAATGGTAATAGAGTTTTCAATTCAATCTACTCGTCTCAAATTAATATTATTTAGTTTATTAATTCCCAAAAGCTAAAAGAAATCATTAATATATTTATGTTCCTGTTTCACCAAATGCAAATCCAACCACATCAATTTTAGTGGGCTGCTTTCATAGAGCTTTGTGGTGGTGCTACTGGGCTTGAGATTGAATTGGGGAGGGGAAAATAGAGAGAGAGATTCAGTTGCCAAGTTAAAAGGCAACTTATTTAATACTAAAATATATAAAATGATAAATAGTATATCAACTTGTTATTAAGTAATGAGAATAAATAAGTTTCAATAGTATAGCTAAGTAAAAATTCCTCCCGAGAAACCACTACATTTGAAACCCATTAACCCTTCTCCTTGTATTAATTAATCTGGTTTACACTTGTCCTTGAATATAAATCACTTGATATGATGGATATAATTGCTTACTTTACAAGTGGTATGGTTTACTAGAAATAAGGCTTGTAATCTTACTCCCTATAAGAAGGGATAAATGTAGAGAGACGGCTTTTTTGAATGTGATTTTGAGCCTTCTGGGTTCAATTGGCCGAAATAAATTACTAGATATCCCGATTTATCGACGTCAAGTTTAGTTTGTAAAAAGAAACAAATTCTTGTTCGTGATACCAAAAGCTCAGCCTTATGCTAAAAGCCTCAAAATGCGTTTTTTTTTTATTACTTTTTCTTCATTTCTTCTCTGTCTTCCTTTCATTTCTCTAAAAGATTTATACAAAAATTTACCATCTTTATCTGGAAATTATGAACTTTATAAATTGTGTAGAAGAAGTTGTGTAGCGTATAAATTAGCTACTTTGTAAAGTTCCTTGAATTAATTGGTCAGTGTGGTAGAAGCTACGCACGCTACTAGAACAATAAATTGTGCAGCATTTATTTTGACCATTTAAATCTAGTATACGCATTACTTATAGCAATAGACATATTCTACCCAACACTGTTGCATCAATTAGTGTAGCTGCGTCCTCACTTTTCCACCTTCTATTTCGTACAAATTGATTAGCAAACCAACAAAAAAAGAAAACAGAAGGAAATCAAAGAGAACCCTCATAGATAATGAGGGCTGGTTGTAGTTGTAATAAAAGAAAACACATATATGTGACAGATCATTAGATATGGTAATCTAGCTAGGAAGCAGGTAAGATTCAATCTTTTTCCATTGCTGACTAAATAGCAACTATTTATGGCTGACTAGGTTAGTGGTGTTGTTATCAATTGTCACAATTCAGCTTGTATACGCATTTGGGTCTGAAGTTGTTGATCCTAAAGTTTTACCTTCAATTCTAAATTGATGTTTATTGTTGTTATATATAAACAGTGATAGAATCTGAGGGTCCACCAAACTATATAGAGAATCATGTTCTCTATTAGTTCCCACAAAATACACGCACACTGCAGTAAGTAAATGACATAATGGAGTTTTACGTGGAAAATTCCTGGCTCAATAGGATTAAAAACCGCGATCTACACTTGTAGGATTTCAACTTCACTATGAGCAACTTTTAGATTACAAACTATGTAACCCAAGAATTAACTACTTGATCCCTCAC
The DNA here is from genome assembly GCA_005239495.1 of Nicotiana undulata. Classification (NCBI taxonomy): domain Eukaryota; kingdom Viridiplantae; phylum Streptophyta; class Magnoliopsida; order Solanales; family Solanaceae; genus Nicotiana; species Nicotiana undulata. The sequence continues at coordinate 28,252 of ML258808.1, read as the reverse complement.
TAACTTGTAACACACCTATTACAAACCACTTTGTAATACATCTATTACAAAGACTTCAACACATGACTAACTCTAGCCACGACACAAACAATGAAATTTATGATTTACAAGAGTTTCCTAACCAATGCTTCTAGACAAGCTAAATAGGAATTACAATGAAGAACTATTACAAAGTTACAACTCTACTAAGGACATACAAAGACTTGATATGGGAACTAGTCTGTAGCAGCGGTGTACTTTGTTCTTGATGCACCGGAGAATTGTTGTTCTTGATAATCAATGACTTGGAGTGCTTGAGTAAATTTTCTAGTGTTCAAGTGATGTTTTGTTATGGGATTAATGTTAATATAACATTGATGAAATCACTTGAATGATGTAAGCACTTAATGATACAAGGTCCTTCCCAATGGAAATGATTGTTGCACTGTGTTGTATTGTTTACGTGTGCAGTGCAGTCAATCACTTTCCAGTTGTGGAGAGTTGACTTCGTACAGTCACCATGGGAACCCAAGATCATCTGTTCCCTGTGTTAATTCTTTAGCTTCTAAAGTTCTGACAACTGTCTCCAGCTTGTGTCAGGTTGTTTTCATGTGCTTGAGAGTGTGTACCAAAAGTGAATCAGGTTCCTTATCTGGTTCTTGACAATAAGTTTGTTAGATCATCATAACATAGAACGAAGGTACTTATAACCTATCAATTTCCCCCTTTTTGATGATGACAAACTTAAAAGGATAATCCTGCAAAGAACCACAAACACCAGATAATGCACCAGGAACCTCAAAGAGTTCCTCCTGAGTTTGTACTTCCCCCTTAATCAATGCACTTCTCAATTTATCTTCCCCCTTTTGGCATCATTAAAAACACAAACAAGCAAATAGCATAAAAAGGTCTAGCGTAGTTAACTCATGCCACTTGTGTGCGCACAAACATGATAGAAAACAGAGACAAAAAAGCAGTAGCATTAATAGCAAAAAGGGAAAGACTTGCATTAAACATATTTGGATTGTTACAGCGGGAGCATCATCATTGTTTCCATCCACATAAAAAAATTAAAACAAGTACCACAAACATCATCAAAACAAACTAGAAAGAGAGAGAGAGACTGAAAACTAGTCACTGAGGGGACATTTCTTAGGGGACACTAGAGGAAGAGGGCTTGGAAGAGGCGGCAAGAGTTTTGAGAACAAGATCCATCCGGGCATTGGCGGACATTTTCTCATTGAGTAGTTTCTCCTTTAGGTCCTCGACTTGTTGCCCGAGATTAGCATTTTCTTTGGTCAGTCGGGCAACCTCTGAGTTTGAAAAGCTGGTAAAACCTGGTGCCTCTTGTTCCTGACTAAGCTGAGTCTCCAAAATAGCATTCCTGCCTCCAACTTCCTTATCTCCTCGGTAGCACTATTCTGGGCATTAATGAGTTGGGAGATAGTTGAGGTACTACTGACTCCTCCAACCTTGTCGATGCATTCACACTCTTCCAGGGTAGTCTTAGATAAGGTCTGCTTCTTGGTCCCCACTTTTGCCTGTCCTAAAGGCACCTTAAAGAACTTGAACACCCTTGTAAGGAGGAATCCATAAGGAAGGCCATGATTACCGTCTTTAAACTCAATCACTTTATGCATATATTCAATCATGATACCAGGCAGATTGATAGTTGTGAAACTATCCAAGGCTTCCATAAGAACTAAGTCATACTTTAAAGTGATAGATCTCCTCTCAACACGGGGAAGCAAGACCTTGTTGACCATCTCAAAAATCAACTGGTAAACTGGAAGAAGTGCATTTTTGTGCACCCATTCCCCCTGTTGCACTTCTTTTTCTTTGACAATGGCATTCCGGAAATTTGAACTGCAGGCACCATGAGCGGATGACAATACCTCAGCAGGAACCTTAAGAATCTGTCCTAACATAGCAGAATCCATTACTATGTCCACACCATTCACCAAGGCACAAATGTGATCAGTATCAATTGTGAAGAGGTCTGCGTAAAAGCTATGTACCTCTTCCTCATACACCTTTGGAACATCAACATTGAACAAATGTGACCACTGCTTAAACTCACATATTTCGACCAACTATCGCATACTAGCTATCTACAAAATCTTAGGGGCAAATGTGCAGCCCTACAATACTTTTTGGTATCTTAGTTTCTCCTTTCCAGAACTTTCACCAATTTTTGTCTTTTTTGAGGAACCAGGTTCCTCATCATCAACCAACTTTCTTTTCAGTGAACTGCAACTAGACTGACCCTTTTCAACAGACTTCACATGCATATGCTCACCAGAAACTTCCACTTCTTCATCCTCCAACTTGTCACTACTTACTTTCATTGATTTTTCACTAGAACTCTTCACCAACATTTTACTGGGGGTAGCATCAACACTCTTAGAAGGACTCTCAGCACTTGTAGAAGTGTGCTTGTTAGATTGAGAGAGTGTGTGATTTTGCCTCAAAAGGCCTGCGAGTTAAGGAACTGGGTTCCTCTTCAGCTTCCTCATCAACTGCAACTACAGGAACATCCTTATCTACTACAACCTTTCCATCCTTGACTAATCTCTTCTTCCTTCGACATCTCTTGCTTTCCTTGAGAGCGGACTATAGAGCCTCCTTTTTCTGTAATCGTGTAGTGGGTCGCTTGGGAGGTGGTTCTGGAGTTTCCATTGGCTTCCTTACCCTGATAAAGCTACTGATCACCATATAATCTAAGTCCTCTTCACTACTAGACTTCATCTCAGGTACTACCATATTCAGAGGCTCAGCGTAAAAGTGAGGAGAAGGAGCAGGGTCAACACTGACCTGGGGTGATGATTCCTGACCTGGATCCTCAGGAGAGGGATCAGGTCCATCATGTGGAACCCTAGTAGTATCTTCCTGTTTCGGATGTTCAAATGGAATAAGTTCTCATTCTCCTATTATGGGTTGAGGTTCCCCCCCCCCCCCCCCCCCCCCCCGAGACTCAGGCTTCCCTGAACCTTCTTCTACAACCACCCCCTTGGCAGCAATGGATAACATATTCTCTGTAGCCTTCCTATATTGAGGTTCCATGGAAATAGTAACGGAGGAGGTAGAGATACCAGTGGAATCGCAACATGTTACAGTTGCCTCAGATTTTTCTGGAATAATCGTTGGGGTGACACTCGAAGGTACTTCCATCGCAGAAGACGACTTTCCCTGATTTTCCTCTGGAACCAAACCTCCCTGATGACCCTGTTCACTTTGCTTTTCTGGATAAGTTGGAAGAAGATTGATATTCTCAGGTTTGTCGACTCTTCCCAACTTGGATGAGGACCAAAATCTGAGTGGGTAGAAAGAGGAGTGGAGTGTGGAGGCGACTCTGGTCTATGTTTAGGACTAGAGACGGTGGTGGGAGAGGAATCGACTGATGAAGTTTTGACATGTGAGGACTCAATAGGGTTACTGTCATGTGTATTAGGAGTTGTTTGATTTTCATACACAATGAGGGTTTACTGAAGAGGCTTTTGAGAGTTTGGAAAAGAGAATACAAGAAGACGTTTGAAATTTGGAAGTTAAGGGTTATGATGGTGATGGAAGTATTTATGAGAAAGAGAGGGACCGGTTCTGAAACGGCGGCAAGTACTTGGGGATTTGGGTCGTTCAGAGGCAGGTGAAACAATTTGAATGAAAAGACGTGACATAAAGAGACTGAAAAGCTGATGATGTGGCATTGTTTTTGTTTATTTTAAATTGAGTATGAGAGAAAAAGAGACTAATAATCTATGTCATAAGAACCAGGTTCCCTAACAAGTCTTCAAATGAGCTTACCCTTTTTATCGCTATGGACTACATCAGCTGCTCTCTAATCATCATGTGTGTCTACCTGTAATGGTATAGAAGTGAGTTATACTTGGCCAGAAAACACTTTAGCTAGTTTTACCTGTATGTGAATTTCATAGCCATATGTTGGGAACCAGGTCCTCAGTTGGGCTTATCAACCCCAGTGCCAGGCTATTTCTCTCAAAATGTTATCTGCTCAGGGCTTTGGCCTGGTAAATATGTCTACAATTTAATCTTCAGTGCTGGAAAACTTCATACAAATAAGCCCTTTTTCAACATTGTCTCTAAGGAAGTGATGGAGTACATCAATGTGCTTGGTCCTCTTGTGTTGGACTAGATTTTTGGCCATGTTGAGTGCACTTGTATTGTCACACAAGAGAGGTACACAATCAGTGTAAACTCTAAAGTCTTCCAACTGTTGTTTGATTCATAGAAGTTGAGCATAAGAAGAAGCATCTGCAACATATTCTGCTTCAGTTGTTGAGAGTGCCACTGAAATTTGCTTCCTTGTACCCCATGAGATAAGGCAGGAACCCAGAAAGTGTGTCATTCCAGACGTGCTTTTCTTGTCCACCAGATAACTTGCATAATCAACATCAGCATAGCCAATAAGATTAAAGTTGTAACCTGAAGGATAGTAGAGAACTAGGTCATGTGTCCCTCTAAGATATCTCAAAATTCTTTTAGCAGCCTTCAGATAGGATTCTTTTGGATTTGACTGGAACCTTGCACACAGACCCACACTGAATACAATGTTTGGTCTACTTGCAATGAGATACATGAGTGATCCAATGATGCCTCTATACATGGTTTGATTGACAGGAGAACCAGGTTCATCCATATCTTGACGTGTAGTAGTGGCAATGGGAGTGTCAATCACTTTTGATGCTTCCCTGTCAAATCTTTTCAGAAGCTCCTTGGTGTACTTTTGTTGGCTTATAAATATTCCCTTTGTGTACTGCTTCACTTGAAGTCCCAAGAAGAAATTCAACTCTCCCATCATGCTCATCTCAAACTCACTTCTCATGAGTTTTGCAAACTCTTCACACAAAGAGTCAGCTGTTGCCCCAAAAATGATGTCATCAACATATACCTGAACAATGAGCAGGCTCCTCCCTCGTTTCTTCAGAAAAAGGGTGTTGTCAATTTTTCCTCTTGCAAAACCATTTTCTAAAAGAAACTTTGACAACCTTTCATACCACGCTCGAGAAGCCTGCTTCAACCCATATAATGCCTAGTCCAACTTGAACATATGTTCAGGATGCTCATGACACTCAAATTTTGGTGATTGCTTGACATAAACTTCTTCTCTGAGGAAGCCATTCAGGAATGCACTTTTGACATCCATTTGGAACAGTGTGAATTCCATATGAGATGCAAAGGCAATGAGAATTCTAATAGCCTCCATTCGAGCAACTGGAGAAAATGTCTCATCATAATCAATTCCTTCTTCCTGATTGTAGCCTTGAACTGCAAGCCTTGCCTTCTTTCTTGTTGTATTCCCAAACTCATCAAGTTTGTTCCTGAATACCCACCTGATCCCTATGACGGTACGGTCTGCAGGTCTAGGAACCAGGTGCCATACTTTGTTTCTCTCGAATTGATGCAGCTCCTCCTACATAGTTGTGATCCAGTCTGCATCTTTCAAAGCTTCCTTGATATTTTTGGGTTCTATTTGGGAGAGAAATGCTGAAAAGGCAAGTGAATTTTTGGCTTTTGATCTGGTTTGAACTCCTGAATCCAGAGGGGTGATTATGTTGTCAAGAGGATGTGAACTCTTGTGCTTCCATTTTGGCACTTGAATATCATTGGTAGAGCAGCTGGGTATGCCTCACTGAGTTTCTTGGATGCTTCTAACTGCAGCCAGTGGAGTACCTTGAATTGCATCAACCACCCTACTTTCAGCTTCAGTTGTTGTGATTGTGGTACCAGGTTCTTCTCCAATTGATGAGGAAATGGTTGTATTGTCTTCACTGAACTCCTATACATGGCTTATCATGTCAGCCTTCCCATTTGCTATGCCGATAACTTCACCTGCAACCAATAAATGTTCTCCCACTTGATCATCTTTCTTGTCCTTTTCACATAAGAGATGAGACTCATCAAATATCATGTGTACACTCTCCTCAACACACTGGGTTTGTTTGTTGTACACCTTGTAAGCTTTACTCTGAGATGAATAACCCAGGAAGATTCCTTCATCACTCTTGGCATCAACTTTTTTTAGTTGATCCTTTCCATTATTGAGAACATAACATTTACAACCAAATGTACTCAAATGAGTCATCTTGGGCTTCCTTCCATTCACTAACTCATAAGGTGTTTTGTTCAAAAGGGACCTGATTATGGACTTGTTCACCAAGTAGCAAGCAGTATTGATAGCTTCTATCGAGAAATGCTTTGCAATCCCACTATCAATCAACATTGTCCGTGCCATATCTTCAAGAGTCTTATTCTTCCTTCCACAACTCCATTTTTCTGTGGCGTTCTTGGGGCTAAGAAGTTGTGGGTGATGCCATTTTCAGTACAGAATTCATCGAATCTTGCATTAGTATATTATGTCCCATGATCTGATATAATGCAAGCCACTTTTGATACCATCTTTACTTGAATATTTTTCACAAAGGCCACAAATACTTGAAAGGTTTCATCCTTGGTTCTGAGGAACAGAGTCGAAGTGAATCTGGAGTAATCATCCACTATCACAAAGATGTATCGTTTTCCTCCTCTACTTGGCACCTTCATTGGTCAACATAGATCCATATGAATAAGATCAAGTGGCTTCGAGGTGCTGACGTCCTTTTTGATCTTGAATGAGGATTTAACATGCTTTCCTCTTGCACATGCATTACACACTTTGTGCTCTTTGAAGCTTGACTTGGGCAGACCACGAACTAGGTCCTTCTAGACCAGATTATTTAGTAAAGAGAAGCTTGCATGCCTCGTACTTCTATGCCTTAGTTCAACATCATCATCAGCCGCTCTCATACAACTCAGATCACCACTTTGTAGAGACTCAAAATTTGCAACATAAATATTTTTGTATCTTTTAGCCACAAGCACTACTTCACCAGTTACAAGGTTGGTGACTGTGCATATCTTAGACAAGAATTCCACTTTGTTTCCCTTATCACATATTTGGGAGACACTCAAGAGAATGTACTTCAGGCCATTGACATAGTACATGTTCTCAATTGAGTGAGTGAGTGACTTCCCCGTCCTTCTTACTCCCAGAATGTATCCCGTTTTCCCATTTACAAAGGACACACTCCCTCCTTGCAGGGCTTTCAGTGAAAGAAAATCCATTGTATTTCCAGTCATGTGCTTTGAGCAGCCATTGTCCATGTACTGCTGTTGGCTGCTCCCTTTCACTGCTCTCTACACAAAATTTAGGAACCCAAACAAGTTTGGCTCCCTTGTAATGAGGAAAGGGATGAATGAGTGCTCTTTTAGTCCAAGCAGGTAACATGTGTTTTCTAAGAGAATAACTAGGTTCTCTAGCAGTAGTTATTCTCTCAGCATAGATTTTATTTTTCTGATGAGACTGAACCTTGGCCTTGCAGTTTTCCTTGAAGTGCCCATTGTTACCGTAGTGAGTACACAGCCAATTATCGGGTATAGTAACATACTTTCTATGAGGGTCGTAGGGAGTCTTCTCCCTTTGAAACCCAATTCTCTACCTATTTCCCCCATTGTTAACATACATGGAAGTAATAGCATCAGAGGACCAGGTCCACTTAAGAGATTTTTCAAGATCACTCTTCAGTCTTCCTAGTTCTGCCTGAAGCTGTCTGTGTTTCTCAAGTTCAGCACACAGACTAGTCTTTACCAAATTTAAGTCATTTTCAAGCTTAATGCGTGCCTCACTTGCAACTTCTTTTCCCTTTTTAGGAATTTCTAGGCCTACTTTCCATTTTAAGTTCCTCAATTGTATCCTTCAAGTCTACTACCACCACTACCAGGTCATCTCTTTCTTGCTCAGTGATAGCAACTTTCTCAATTAAGGCTTCTATTTCTTTACCAACACACTCAATGGTTTCTTTTAAGTCAACCACTACCACCATTAGATCATCTCTTTCATGTTCTATGCTAGTGATTTTCTCAGCTAAGGCATCCTTTTTCATTTTTTAGATTATCTATTGTTTCTTTCAAATCAACTACAACAACTACCAGGCCATCTCTGGTTTGTTCAGCATCTCCTAATTCCATAGTTAGAGCATCCTTATCATTTATAAGACTATGGTAAGCATCAATTAATATATTTGCTAATGACATGGGTTTTTTAGGAGAGTAGGATTTCAGATTTCTCTGAACATCCAGAAAATTTACCTCATCATTGTCGTCATCTTCATCGTCATCTAATTGAGCTGTCAAAGCAAATATTGAGTCATACTCAGTTGTTTCACTTTCCACTGCCATCATTGAACTATCACCACGATCATTTTCTTCTTCAGACTCGCTGGAGGAGTCTCCCCATGCGGCAAGAGCTTGCTTCACAACATTGTCAGCGACATTCTTTCTCTTGAAGCGTTTATTAGGAACCGGGTTCCTCTTGGCTGCTTTGTCTGAGTTGTGATTGAAATGATCTTCCTTTAGGAAAGGGCAGTCCTTGATGAAGTATCCTGGTTTCCCACATTTATGACAAAGATCATAATTCTTTGGCTTGCTAGAACTGCCTCTTTTTTGGATACCTCCGTTCTTGCAAACCATTTTCTGAAATCTTCTTGTCATATATGACATATTTCACCACTTGAGTCATTGCTTTCTGTCTTAAGAACCAGGTTCTTTTCCCTTTTGGGTTCTCTTCTTTCACTATCCTTCTTCTTCTTTATTTTATAAGTCTTCAAATTTCCAACAAGCTCGTCTATGGTTAGTGTCTGCAAATCCTTCGCCTCAATGATGGCGTTTACTTTACTTTCCCAAGATTTGGGTAACACGTTGAGAAGTTTTCTTACGAGCTTGTTCGTGGGAATGATTTCACTAATAGAGTGTTACTCATTGATGATGGAGGTGAATCGAGTATGCATATCTTGAATGGATTCATCGTCCTTCATTCTGAAGAGCTCATATTCATTGGTGAGAATGTCGATCTTGGATTGATTCACCTGTGGTTCCCTCATGAGTCTGCACTCTGCAAGGCTTCCCATATTTCTTTTTCAGATTGACAAGCAGATATCTTGTTATATTCATCAATACCTATTCCATAAACAAGAATTTTCTTTGCACGCAAATTCTTCTTTATGGCCTTTCGATCAGCATCATTGAACTTCTTTCTTGTCTTGGGAACTGTTACAGCTGGATCTCCAACCTTCTTAGTAGGGACAAAGGGTCCATCACAGATAACATCCCACAGCTCAGAGTCTTCAGCCATGATGAAGTCGTGCATCCTAGTCTTCCACCACCCATAATACTTACCATTGAACCTAAGTGGCATGTAAGTAGATTGACCTTCATCAAAGTTTGGTGGAGCAGCCATGAGGATCCTTTCTAGGTGTTAGTCTGATAGAAAGAACCTACTTTGATACCAATTGATAGAATTTGAGGGTCCACCAAACTATATAGAGAACCGGTCTCTCTATTAGTTCCCACATAACACACGCACACTGAAGTAAGTAAATGACACAATGCAGTTTTACGTGGAAAATTCCCGGATCAATGGGATTAAAAATCACGACCTACACTTGTAGGATTTCAACTTCACTATGAGAAACTTTTAGATTACAAACTATGTAACCTAGAAATTAACTACTTAATCCCTCACTAACTTGTAACACACCTATTACAAGCCACTTTGTAATACACCTATTACAAAGACTTCAACGCATGACTAACGCTAGCCACGACACAAACACTGAAGTTTATGATTTACAAGAGTTTCCTAATCAATGCTTCTAGACAAGCTAAATAGGAATTACAATGAAGAATTATTACAAAGTTACAACTCTACTAAGTACATACAAAGACTTGATATGGGAACTGGTTCATAGCAGTAGTGTACTTTGTTCTTGATGCACTGGAGAATTGTTGTTCTTGATAATCAATCACTTGGAGTGCTTGAGTAAATTTTCTAGTGTTCAACTGATGTTTTGTTATGAGATTAATGTTAATATAACATTGATGACACTATTGAATTATGTAAGCATTGTACAAGGTCCTTCCCAGTGGAAATGAATATTGCACTATGTTGTACTATTTGCGTGTGCTGTGCAGTCAGTCACTTTCCAGCTGTGGATTACAACTCTCTCCATCTTGAGTCAGGTTGTTTTCATGCACTCAAGGGTGTGTACCAAAAGTGAATCAGGTTCCTTATTTGGTCCTTGACAATAAGTTTGTTAGATCATCAAAACATAGAACGAAGGTACTTATAACCTATCAAACAGTATCAGATTATTGTATGAATTTTATGGTGAAGCTGTGTTGAATGATACATTGTTTGACCAAAAAGTATTGAGATTTTTGTTAAACCAATTAAATAAGATGATAATGGGCAAATCCTAGTTAAATATAATAAATCCTAGATTTGAGATTAATAAATGTCAACAATATGAGACCGCATTCAAGCCATTAAATACCTAGGGAGTATTTAATGATTGTAAATGAGTGGGGGAATAATGGTAATCAATATGATAAATGGAAATAAATGTAAATAGGAAGAATGATTCACCCAAATATTAAATGATGTCGATGATTCCTCCTTCTGACAACAACGTGCGATAACTAACTATGAAAATGGACAAAGTGTTCTTGGATCGTGTGAGTGAAAAAGTAGAATAAACAACAAAATCAATCACAGTAGTTAGTCAAGCTTTTTGTATTATCTCTCAAGATTCAACTTCTTACAAGTGTTCTTATTCGAAAGTTAATCCCATGTCTGTTCCCTATCTCTTACTATTTATAAGGGATATTCCTAGGAAACCCTAAAAAGTACAACCAGGGGAATATTCGATTGAATATTACTTTCGGTAATTCCAAGACTATCCTAGTCGTTTCTACTATGCTTCTCTGCTCAACCTCGGTCTTGATATCTTGCTTGGCGACTCATCGCTATTGGGCCCTGCTCGACATCGGCTATAACTTCTATACTTGTTCATTCGCCTTCGCTGAACCTAGTCGGATTTTGACCCATACAATTAGTCCCTCCACTTGTTGAGGTTGTCTTCTGGACGACCTCAGTGAGAGGAATTTATCAGCATCAATTCCGGAGAAATCCCGACGTGATGTCCGAGCAGACGTGACTATCGTCGAGATGGTGACATGTCGTTCTGAGGGTCGTGGTCAGTGAGGTTGGTACAAGATGATGTCACAGCCACATGCATCATCATTATGCATTTTCCCGATGCGTAGCATCATTTCTCGAGCCTTTGTCGCTTCGATTATAGGGCCACTGACGGTTATTTGCACCGGTTCAGGCGCCCAAGTTATCTATAAATAAGGGGGAAGCTGATAAATGAAACTTTTGCATTTTCTAGCTTCTTCACCCCCTGCATTTTTCTTCTTCTTCTTCTTCTTCTTCTTCTTCCTATTTTATTGCTCTCTATATCTTCCACCGTCAACACTTTTTCTCTACTTCCGGCTCCACCGCACACACATTATCATAAAATGACTAACTCGATTCCCAACTCTAAGATAGTCTCTGACCCTACCCCATTATCGGTAGCCATGCCCTCCAGTGGTGGAGAACTCATGGTTATGGAGGACGAGAGCTTCCCCACTATGGAGGAGGTCGTCCCTCGTAACCCATCTTCTAGGTCCGACTTCTCCAATGAAATCGTTCAGGACCCCGAGTCGGTAAGGTCCGAGATGAAGTTGAAGCAAATCTCCACCCTCAGATCCAAATACCACATTCTTGCCCATGTTGATATCGTTTCGGCAGGGGACGACATGATACAAGTTCATCGGCCTGGGTATTGTGCATTCTATGCCTATCCATTCATACTGGGGTATTCTCTTCCTCTTCCTCCATTGGAGAAGGAGTTCTTCCGTTATTACAACGTCTTACCAGCTCAACTTTCTCGTTATATCTAAAAGATCTTCCTCATGATAACGAAGTATGTGGAGTTGGTCGGCTGCGAGGTTTCCATCCGCCATTTGTTGCACCTCTTGGCGCCCAGCTTCCATAGAGGCACGATGATTCACCTTCGCCACCACGGAACCAAGGGGTTGGTGGCCGGAATGGATGACAAAAGCAAATCGTCGGCTTTGGTTTAATTATTTTTTTGTCAAAACAGAGCACGTGGTGGCGAACCCTAGCGGATTCCCCGAGTAGTGGAATTTTTCTCGTAAGTGGCTTCGTCTGCTGAATCCCGCTCTTTTCTCTTTTTTCCGTGTTTCATGACTTACTTGTTTCTTTATCTTTCGTGTAGTTGAGAGGCATCCCCCTTCCCTGGTCGCCGACATCGCTGACTGGGTGGCACAAGTCCTCCCTTTTACCGTAGCAATTCGTGATTGGGCGTCTTTCAACAAGAAGTTTGGGCCCAATCCCTAGACGGTAAGTTGAACCTCGTCTTGTAGATATTTCAACTGCGTTATAGTTCATCTCTTCTTTGTACTTATGATTCTTTTATTGGCGTCAGGTTGGAGGAATTCCAAGAAGGCAAAGGCCCCCGTTCCTACCTTCCGACAGGCAGTCGCCTCGGTTTGGATGCAATTCGTGTTGGCCAAATCTGTGCGAAATGCTTCTCCTCAGACCCCGTCATTGGGTGACTCTGGCCCACATACGGTCATTACGTCAACAGAGACCCCTGCCCGCCCGGTGATGCACCTGATAGATGAGTCTTCTCCCGGCAAGGAGGAAACGACACCATTGAAGAGGCAGAGTATAGAGACTAGCAGAGTTACCACGGTTGCTGCCGCGCCTGAGGGGCCGATCATATTGGATGCAGAGTCGGTGCATCCACCGATTAACGAGGCTGCTCTTACACTAGAGGTCGCCGCAGAGGGGAGGCCGTTGGAGGTAGAAGGGGCTGCCACAGGGGAGGAGGGAACGGTCAAGGACCATCGAGGTCGGCTCATCGTCTGTGGGTGAGAGAGGCAAAACTATCATTGTAGAAGGCGATAGGTCAGGCTCTGATATCGAACCCGAGGAGGTGCGAGCCTTCGAAGAGAGGTTTACCCGAATGGAAATAAGGACTGAGGGGTCTAATCGAAACTTTGTCATCCCTGTGGATTTCAACTTGTTAGTTAATTCGGGAGTGGTTCCATCTTTTGCCTCTTTGTGCGCAAACTCCGAGAAGGATGCGGACCTGTCACTGGCTATTTCTGGGATGGCCCTGCGAGTAAGTTCATTTTCCATGCTTTAACTTCATTAATTTTTTTTTCTACATTATCTGCCTTTGCTGATCTTTCTTATTTTGTTTATTAAACTCTCATTTTGGAGATTAAGCGCGATCGTTGGGAATAGAAGAGGGCGGCCCTCTATAAGAGGATGGAGTCCAAATATAGGGAATACCGTACCAAGCACTGAGCACTGGTCAGCATACTCGACGAGGACAGTCAATTCCAGATTCTCCGCGATGAACTGAAATGAAAAGATGAGGAGTTGAGGGAGAAAGATGGTGAGCTTGTTAGGGCTATTGGCAGGTGTAGCTTGCTCGAGGGGACGTTGATAGACAAAGATGACGGCTCAAGGTAAGCAAGGGGATAATGGCCGAGAATGTCAATCTCCAGGCTCAGGTGGCGTCCTTACAGGTCGAGCTTGAGCAGAGTGAAGCCAGAGCCAACGACTTGAGGGACGAATTGGCCTCCAAATCTGAGGAGTTGGAGTTGAGAGATCCAGAACGGCTACTGTGACGGAGGTATTTGCACTAGCGGTTACCCTCCGCTCCTTTAGGTCTGAACGGGCTAGTGAAGCAAAAACATCGGCGCTTAAAGAAGTGAGGCTTGAATAGCGGATAGGCGATTTAGAGGTCGTGGTGTCAGATCTAAATAAGAAGATTGTCGTCCTAAGAGCCGAGAAGGCGCAGCAACAGGCCCAGAAGTCTACCTATTCAATAAGTGGAACGCATTAGATGTCCACTCTCAGGTTGGGCAGTCAGGGTCGGAGAAGGGCAATGACTCACTCTTAGTTAGAATGGGATTCCACCTCAGCACCTTTTGAGTGTGATTTTGAAAAGAGTTTCTCTTTGGAGAGCACAGTACGATGAAAGTTGTAAGTTGTGTTCGGGGGGGAGTTATTGTCTATCGTTGGCCTCTATGGTAGAATCAGTCGGGGGACCTGAGAGGCGGTGGTTTACCCTGCGGCGGATGTCAGCGGTTCGAGTCCGCTTATCTCCAACTCGTGAACTTAGCCGATACAAAGCTTTATGATAGCACCCAATTTTTCCGATTCGGCGGTTCGATCTATGATTTATCATTCATGGACGTTGATAAGATCCATCCATNTATATATATATATATATATATATATATATATATATATATATATATATATATAGGGCTCTGATGGCGGTCGGGAAGGCTTCTGAGGCAGAATTCGAGGATGCTCATGTCAAGGCACGTACAACTCGTGATGCATGTGGCTATGACCCCGGTACACCCGAGATGGATGATGACGAAGATGAATTGAACGGGCTCGCATCTGATGCTTGGTACGACGATGAGTACGCTGATGGCACGGGTGATGGTGGAGATGGTGCTGCTAGGTTGGGCGGTGAAGGTCGCGATGGCACAGGTGGAGATGATGTAGTGTGATGCTTTTGTAATTAGTTTTTGTTCTTTTCTTTCTCTTTTTTTTATGTGGGGTGTCTTTTTCCTTTGTAAATTGTTTTATTTTCTTTGGATTGGAATGACTGACTTTTTGTTGTATGTTATCGGCCCTTTTTACTTTTCTTTGAATGGTTTTCTTTGTAAGAGTTCCTGACTCTTAGTTGGTTCGAAGGAGGTTGAACGTTAATTCATTCGAACGAAGTCGAATGTTAGCCGATTCGAGCAAGGTCGAATGTTTGACTCTAAGTGATTCGACGGGATCGAATGTTAATTAATTTGAGTGAGGTCAAATGTTAATTTATTCGAATGAGGCCGAATGTTAATTCATTCGAGCGAGGTCGAATGTGAATCTATTTGAGCAAGGTCGAATGTGAGTCGATTCGAGCGAGGTCGAATGTTAATTAATTCAAGCGAGGTCGAATACGAACTTTGAGATTGGCGTAATATATAAACTTGGCGGAGAAATGAGAAACTCGTGTATTTGTGTATTTTCGCTTTGTTTATACATTCATTGGAGAAGTTTACATGTTTTGCTCTGTTCTCACATACATCTGAAAAGTCCCAGTCTATCTAGTCCCTTCATTGATCGACCTGGAGAAGTAGTTGAGAGGTTGAGCGATGAACTTAACACTTAAACTTCGAGAAGCCCTCTTCGTCGCCTCGTTAATAACCTCCCCGAGAAAACCTAAATCGGACAAAACTCGGGTGAGGGAAAAAGAGTACGACTTGGGGGACGTCTATCTTTAGAAGTTGAAGAATTTGAGGTAGGCGACGTTCCAATTGTTTGGCAGTAGTTTTCCCTCCATTGTTTGTAGTTGGAACGACCCTTTGTTTACCGCCGCCGTGATTTTTTATGGGCCATCCCAATTGGTTCCTAGTTTGCCTTCCTGTGGTTCTTTGCTTGCTTGTGTTTTGGCTTTCAGTACATAGTCCCTGACTTTGAGTGGCCTCACTTTGGATTTTTTGTTGTAGTACCGCTCTTCCTGTTGTTTTTGAGCTACCATTCTTATGTAGGCCATGTCTCTCCGCTCGTCGGCTTCATCTAGGTCTTGCCTTCTGCTTTCATAGTTTCTTGGCCAGCTCTTGTTTGAGTATATTAGGCTTGGTTCACCGACTTCGACCGGTATTATTGCATTAGTCCCATAGACTAGTGAGTATGGTGTTTCTCATGTGCTTGTTTTTGGCGTGGTGCGGTATGCCCATAGCACTTTCGGCAGTGATTCCGGCCACAGTCCCTTGGCGTTCTCGAGCTTCTTTTTCATGATGTTCAATATTGTTTTGTTGGAGGATTCTTCTTGATCATTTCCTGTGGGATGATATGGCGTGGGGAGTATTCTCTTGATGTGCCATTTTTTGAAGAACTCGGTGGTCTTTTTACCAATAAACTGGGGTCCGTTGTGGAAACTGATTTCTTTGGGGATGCCGAAGTGGCATATGATGTTTCTCCATATAAATGTGATAACTTCTTGCTCGCGTATTTGGGCGAATGAACTTGCTTCTAACCACTTGGAAAAATAGTCAGTTAAAACTAAAAGAAATCATACATTACCTCGTTCCTCCAGGAGGGGTCCGACGATGTCCATTCCCCATTTGATGAAAGGCCAAGGCGAGGTGACTGAGTGGAGGTGCTCGCCTTTTTGGTGAATCATGGGGGCGTATTTTTGGCATTGCTCGCACCTTTTGACGAAGTTGGCTGCCTGTTTTTTCATTGTAGACCAATAGTAGCCTGCTCGTATGAGGCATATGACGAGGGCTCGATTTCCGGTATGAGCTCCACAGTGGCCTTCATGTATTTCTTCCAGGACGCGCCTCATTTGGTTTGGTCCTAAGCATTTTTCTAGGGGACCGCCAAACGTTCTTTTGTACAAGTCGTTATTGATGATGTTGTACCTGGCCGCCTGGATTCGAAGCTTCTTGGCTTCTTGGCTTCTTTTTTATTGGGTGGGAGCACTCCGTCCTGCAAATATGAGATAATACGATTGCGTCAGTCCCAAGTCATGTTTAGAGTTCGTATCTCAATTTGATAAATTGATGAATGGGGGAGAGTGACCATGTTATCTTTTCCGTTTATGTTCATGGTAGCTGCCGCCAATTTGGCGAGGCCGTCTGCCTCGATTTCTGCGCTCGAGGTATCTTGTCGAACTGGCATTCATCGAACTCGGGCAGCAGATTGCAGATCTCGGCCTGATATTTTTGTAGCCTTTGTTCTTCAATTTGGAAAGTCCCTGTGACTTTATTGACGAGGAGTTGTGAGTCACATCGGAAGATGACCCGTCGTGCTCCGTATTTGAGGGCCAGTTTTAGTCCTGCAATCACGGCCTCATACTCGGCCTCATTGTTAGTCATATCGGGACACCGTATGGACTAGAGAATTACTTCGCTTGCTGGGACCTCGAGTACAAGTCCCAGTCCAGATCCTAACGCGTTGGAGGCACCATCGGTGTATAGAATCCATAGGTCGGGAAACTTGGGGGAAGTACTAGTGGCTTCCCTTTCGACCTCGGGCATTATTTTAGCGCTGAAGTCGGCGATGAAGTCAGCAAGTACTTGCGACTTTATCGTTGTTCGCGGTTGATATATTATATCGTGCTCGCTTAACTCGATGGCCCATTTAGCCAACCTACCCGAAAGCTCGGGTTTATGTAGGATACTCCTTAAGGGAAAGGTCGTGTCCACCGAGATGGGGTGGCATTGAAATAAGGTCTAAGCTTTCGTGAAGCTACAACTAAATCCAGGGCCAGCTTTTTGAGGTGAGGGTACCTCGTTTTGGCGTCGACCAAAGTTTTGCTAGTGTAATAGATTGGAGACTACGTACCTTTGTTTTTGCGGACCAAGACTATGCTCACCACAATGTCGGACATAGCCAGGTAGATTAGGAGGCGTTCTCCGGGTTCTGCCTTGGCAAGCAGCGGGGGCGAAGACAGGTATGCTTTTAATTCTCTTAGGGCATTGACGCACTCAGAATTCCATTGGAGTATGTTGTCCTTCTTGAGTACGCTGAAGAATTTTTGGCATATATCATAGGATTATGAGATGAACCTCGATAGGGCGGCTATACTGCCAATCAGCTTTTGCACTTGCTTCTTGCTGGTCAAATTTTCAGGTATTCCCTCTATAGCCTTGATTTGGTCGGGGTTAACCTCAATGCCTCTCCGCAACACCAAAAAGTCGAGGAGCTTCCCTGAGGTCACGCCAAAGGTGAATTTCTCGGGATTCAGCTTCATGCCATACCGCCCAAGTATGTTGAAGGCCACCCTCATATGGTCAATGTGATCTTCTTTTATTTTTGAATTGACCAACATGTCGTCTATAAATACCTCTATCATCTTGTCGAGCTGCTCTTTGAACATTTTGGTTACTAACCTCTGATAGGTTGCCCCTGCATTTTTCAGTATGAATGGCATGACTCTGTAGCAGTACGTCTCTTGGTGGGTGATGAAAGTAATTTTTTCCTAGTCCTCCTCCTCCATGAGGATTTGGTTGTAGCCTGAGTAGGCGTCCAATAAACTTAACAGCTCGTGCCCCGTTGTTGCGTCGATGAGTTGATCAATGTGAGGCAACGAGAACGAGTCTTTCGGGCATGCCTTATTCAGATCTGTGATGTCCACGCACATGCACCATTTCCCATTTTTCATTTTCACCATGATCACATGGCAACCCATTGGGAGTACTTTGACTCCCTGATAGAACCATTTGCGAGCAATTTTTCTACCTCTTCGTGGACGACATCATTTATTGCGGCGATGAATTTTCTTCTGATCTGCCATACCGGTGGGTAGAGTGGGTCGACATTCAGCTTGTGTGTTGCTATTTCCTTCGGGATGCCTGTCATATCTGCATGGGAGAAGGCAAACAAGTCTGCGTTGTCAGTTAAAAAATTATGGAATTTACCTGGTTCTTGAAGTTTATGGCCAATGTAAGCTTTTCTGTTGTGGTCGCTTTTATCCAGCCGAACGGGATTGAGGTCTTCCAAAGTTGATCATGTGGCTTCCACTACGTCGGGGTGTTTAATGACGTCTCTTTGTTCATCGCCATCTGACCCCAACCTCGCTAATTGCTACACTTCTGTGCCTTTGCCTTTCATATGTTGAGTGTATGTGCAGTCTTGGGCGATGCGATAGCATTCTTGGGTTGTGTGTTGCTCGCCGCGAATGTTAAACACTCCCCATGCGGTGGGGAACTTGATGACCTGATACAGGCTGGACAGGATGGCCCTCATGGCGTGTATCCAGGACCGTCCTATGATGGTGTTGTATGATATGTCTTGATTCATGATGTGAAACATTGTTTCCAAGGTGATACAACCGGCCAGAACAGACAGTGTAATCTCTTCGGAGGTCCGCTCAACTGCATTGTTAAAACCTGTTAGTGTTACGCAACATGGTACTATCTTATCCTCGAGTCTCATCTGTGCGAGAACTCTAGGGTGGATAATACACGCTCCGCTTCCTTCATCTACCATAATTAGTTTTACATCAATGTCTGAAATTCATACAGTAATAACAAGATCATCATAGTGAGGGAAGGTCAAATCGTGGGTATCCGACTTATCGAAGATGATACTTTGTTCGAGGTCGTCATATCGTTCATGGGTGATCGACTGCTTCAACTTGTGGGTGGTTGTCACGTGATTGATTGTTGCGTCGTCGCCTCCGCCGATAATCATTTGGATGGTGCGGGCTGGGGAGGGTGGTTTTAGATGGCCTTGATGTTGTTCCCGCCCACGGGCGAAATTGCCTATTCCTCGATCGCTCATCAGCTCCCTCAAATTCCCTTGGTGGAGCATGTTTACTACCTCTTTCCTAAAGGCGATACAGTCCTCAGTCTCATGGCCTCGCTCCTAATGGAATTCACAGAGGGCATTCGACTTTCTGGTGTTTGGGTCGGACTTCATCTTTTGCGGCCATTTCACCTTAAGGCCTGGCTTCTCTAGGGTGTAGACTATCTTTGAAGGAGAAATACAAAAATTATGAGTAGATAACAGTGGAGGCATACCTCTTTCGTTTCGGTGAGTCCCTGTCTGCGACCTATATGGTCCATCGCCATGGAGGGGAGGTTGTATGACGGCAGTTCTGATGTGTGGCTGGTGTCTTTCGCGATTGAGCGCGGACCTACATGGTCCTTTCCGCTGTCGTTTTGGCGGTCTTTTCTCGACTCCATCTGGACCGACGTCAACCATTGGGTTGGTTCATTAAGGTCGTCCTCGTTCGCTCACACCTTAGCACAGTAAGCGTTGTGTATTTCTTCCCGGTAGTAGGGGTATTTCATAAGCCTGCTTAACAGTTTTCTAGTCGCCCTCGACCCGCTCCTGTTCAGCCCATTCTGGAAAGCTGTTACCGCCATTTCCTCTGACACGTTTGGAAGGGTCATTCTCACTTTGTTGAACCGGGCGAGGAAGTCCCCGATCCCTTCGCCGGGTGACTGTTTAATGACGAATATGTCATTCACCCTGGCTTCTGCTTTCTTAGACCCGGCATGGGCGGTGACAAACTTGTCAGCCATCTCCTCAAATATTTCTATTGAACGTGCTGGTAGTTGTGAGTACCACATCAGGTCTCCCCCGGTTAGGGTTTCGCCGAACTTCTTCAGCAGTACCGACGACACTTGGTGTTTAGTGAGGTTGTTGCCTTTCATTGCGGTGACGTAGTGGATGATGTGATCTTCAGGGTCTTTTGTGACGTCATATATTTTTAAGTACGACGACATCTTGAATATTTTGGGTATAACATGTGGTGCAGCCTTATCGTTATACGGTTGTTCCACGAATCGGTCGACATCCTGTTTTTGTAGAAGTTTTGGGGCGCTGGTATTTTATCAAACCTCTCTTGGTGTTCCCTCATTTGGTCACGGAGTGCTTTATTCTAGTTCTCCATATCCTCCATTTTCCTTAGAATGGCAGCGAGGGCGTCATTACCTGTATCATTAACAGTGTGAGTGGTATTTGTTGAAAGAGGAGTGTGCTGCTCGTTGGTTGTCGTTTGTGATGTCGACTCATGCATCGTTTCTACTCACCCCTTGAGCGGGTTTGTCGAGTATACTGTACAGTGTACTCGTCAGCCATGCCTCTAGTAATTCTTTCACTGCTGGTGGTGCTTCTTCTGTCGTGGACGTAGAGGCTCTTTTCCCATGAGAGGTGGTAACGCTGCCATGAGAGGGGGTGAATCACTTCGCCTAGGTGAAACTCTTGGCGTCACATTCTCCTCGTTATCTCTGTTAACCTCATTGATGGTGCTTAGGAGGTTAGCAGTGAGGCCTGCTACTGCCTTCAATCTTTCGTCTCCATTTCCTGCCATGTTAGGTTGTGCTCAGTATTTTCATCCACATGAGAAAATTCTGAATTAACTTAATTAAAAGTAATCCGAGAACTATAATTAATCTCATTGGTAGGAGGAATTAATTGAAACTTATTACTGTACTCCTTCCGTTCCACTTTAAGTAATTTTTTGACTTTTTTTTGTGGTTCACAATATTTGGTTTTTTTCAGATATCAAAAAGGAATTAATTTCTTCTTTTCAAAGTTGCCCCTGGAGTAAAGAGCCTAGGAGTAGTTTGTTGTGTTTCCAGTGACCAAATTAAGGTTAATATGGTCAATTTTATTGTTAAGTAATGCTAAAAGGTGAATTACTTCGTATGTCACTACTAAAAATCCGGGAAAAAACGACCACAAAAAGCGACCAAAGTTGGTCGCTAAACAGTGAAATAGCGACCAAAAAGGCTTGGTCGCCTTTTCGTTGGTCCCTTTACCTTAGGGACCAAAGTTGGTCGCTAATTAGCGACCAACTTTTGTCTCTAAGGTAAAAGGACCAAACATTCCGAGTATCAACAAAAGCGACCTACTTTGGTCGCTTTAATATTTAAATAATATAAATTTAGCGACCAAAGTTGGTCTCCAATTTTAAATAATGTTATTTATTTATTTATTATTAAACAAAATATAGCAACCAACTTTGGTCTATAAATTAAAATTAATATTTTAAAATCTGGACAATAGCACCAAAGTTGGTCGCTTTTTCTTTAATTTTTTTTAATCAGAAGCGACCACAATTGGTCGCTAATATGAAAATTTTAATTTTTTTTATTAAATATGCGACCAACTTTGGTCGCCAATTTCAAGAAAAAATATTTTTTTAATAAAATAGCTACCAAAGTTGGTCGCTATTCCTGAAATCTGGGCTAATTAACGACCAACTTTGGTCGGCTTTGCCCAGGAATTTTTTTTTTAATAGAATAGCGACCAAAGTTGGTCGCTTTTCTGGGTATTATTTTGGCAGAAACTGCCTATTTTGGCAGCTACACCACTGTCACGACCCGAAATCCCACCTTTCAGGGCCGTGACTGCGTCTAACGTTGAAGCCGCTAGACCAGCCAACGTACACAACATTTGACCTCGATAGAACAACGTAACAGTATTTAAAACCATTAACCTTCAAACATTTACTGAAATAACTCGAATTCATTAATGTTCAACCTTTACCGAAAACATCCCACACCATTAACTTTCAAATCTTTACTGAACATCCCAAATCACATCAAACGTTTCACAACAGAAAAATAATATTACCTCAAAAACTCATAATGAAATGATAAGACAACAACAACGAACAATCCCAAAACCGGGGTGTCACAACCTCACGAACTAACTAACTGAGTGCTAAATACAAAGTCTGAAAGAAATATATAATTGTCTTGGAACTAGAAGAAAAAAGCAAGACAATGAGGAAATCCAAACGCAGGAGAGACACCAAGGCCCACGAACGCCAGTGGGTATACCTTGAAGCTCTGGGTGGACTGAAGGTGACTCCCTCAATGCGGTCCACAGGGTCCGGATACGTGATCTGCACAACATTAAGAAGGGCAGTGTAGCATCAGTACAACGACCCCATGTACTGAGTAAGTGCCGAGCCTAACCTTGGCCGAAGTAGTGACGAGGCTAGACTTGACGATAACGATAACATGTCCTATTCTACAACAGGTAACAGGAATAATACAAGGCAAAAGATAAGCAATAAGTGAGGGATACGAGAGCAGTAAAGGGGAAACAAGTGAAGTGAAGCAGTCTAATTCACAGATAGAAGTAAACAAGGGAGGCAATCTAATACAATAGCCCACGAAGCAAGTATAAATATCATAAAAGTAAGCAATGGCACGGCATCACCCTTCGTGCTTTTACTCTCGTCCTCACAATGCAATGTAATCAATATCATGGCACGGCATCACCCTTCGTGCTTTACACTCTTCCTCACTATGCAATGTATAATGTATCATGGCACGACATTAACCTTCGTGCTTGTAATCAATAAAAGTCATGGCACAGCATTTACCTTCGTGCTTATAATCATTATGAATCATGGCACGACATCACCCTTCGTGCTTTACACTCTTCCTCATTATGCAATGTAATCAAATATCATGGCACGGCATCACCCTTCGTGCTTTACACTCTTCCTCACTATGCAATGTAATCAAATATCATGGCACGACATCACCCTTCGTGCTTTACACTCTTCCTCACCAAACAATAACAGATAAAATGGCAAGGAGTACAACATAGTGGAAATAAGCAGTTCAAAACACCCGGCAAGGGGAAAACATCAATTAGTAGCTCAAGAAATGCCCGGCAAGGGTCTCAGCTATAACCAATTACCTCAATCACGTACTCTACACTTGTATTATCATTCGTATCAACACTCCTCAGACTCAACAACCAATACTTTCAATTAAGAATAAATTATCAAGTAAAGACAATCTCATAGTATGCTAAACATGGAAGAAATACTGCAATTCCTATCAAAATAGAATCACAGGCATGCTTGACACACATTGCATAGGTACTCGTCACCTCACCTATGCAATGAACATGATAATCACTTAGCACATAGCAATTAATACATATTCCCTCACCAAAGTTAGGCAAGACACTTACCTCGGTCCAAAGTATAGCAATCAACCCTCTAAGACCGTCTTTCCTTTATAATCCGACTCCGAAACAACGATATCTATGCACAATTAATTCAATAATATCGATAAAGACTCAATAATATAAC